>CACVKI010144947.1:193-20599 GCA_902732785.1 Trichogramma evanescens
TCATATGATTTATCACATGTTATTTTGGCGCGAGAAATCATATGATATATCATATGATTGATCATATGATTTTTCACATGATTTCTCACATGATTTCTCATATGATCTTTTTCAGCAGGGTATGTAAACATATATACGCCGCGAGAGGTTATAATCTCTCGCCGTCACCAAGCACGACTCGTTCGTGTGCGAGGATATAACCTGCGCACCTTTTTATTATCAAAAATATATACGTGCAGCCATTAATATAAAAAAAAAAAATAATAATAATAATATAAAAAAAAAAAAACCTGCGCACCTTGTAATAACGGAGTCTTGTGCTGTAACTATGTGCAGCCGTTGTTCATCACCATGATCATTAACAAACACACACAACACAGAAAACACTCATAAACTCGAGACTTTGCTGCAACACCGAGACACTGAGATGTACACGATGTGTGACTAAGTGACGATCGACGTGACGACCAAACTGCTGAATTCCGTTTCTTTTCCATACAATCTCGCTCTGCAATTTTGTGAAGTTGAAATTGAACGATGATCCTCGACGATGCTTTTTTCCTACGTATTGACGAATCACTCACACTGTGGAGGTTAACTCGCGTATTTGTTTATACGTGTGGTTTCACCGACACACAAAAAAGGAATGAGGCTCGCACGGCGTTGTGCGCGACGCAGTGGCAGTTGCGTGCAACTTTTTGCTTTGAATGTGTGGTATTGCTGGTCACATCGAGGGTACTACCATCTTATCTCTGAAGGAGGAGGCGCGAAGTATAATTTTAATTTCTTGTGAAAAATATGTAAGAGTGATGGAAAAATTTGAATAATTTGGAGAAATATTTAGGGACTTATATGTTTTAATATAATTTTGGATATAATTGTATCAGAAAATTTCAATTTTTTGTGAAAAATATGGAAAAGTGGTGGAAAATTTTTAATAATTTGGAGAAATATTTAACGATTTATATGTTTTTAATATAATTTTGGATGTAATTGAATGAAGTAAAATGTGAAGGTCATTTCCTTGGGAATTGTAAGCCTGACCGCTCGCAGGCCAACCTAAGCGAAAGCTTTATTATGCTATAATGATGATTGAATGATATATGGTATAATTCCATTAGAAATAAAAAAAAATTGTTTTGAAGTAATATTAATTGTAAGCCTAACCGCTCGCAGGCCGATCTAAGCTTAAGTTTTGAGGAATAGTTATAATTGAAGACAATGGAAAAAAAGCCTACTGGCATTAATCTTATTTTGAAATTGCTTTTATGTATGAATATTTTATATTATATGAAAATTTTGATAAATAAATAAATATCAAAGGAGGGGCCCATAAATATACAATTCGCGCCGGGGTCGGCGCGTAGCAACTTCAGTCGTGTCACGTGGGACGCAAGGCCCCACCAGTGACGCGGCGCCCTACAATGAGAGTGATGAGCGTAGCTCATCAGCGGCGGCAGTATCAGTCCATCAAGCGACGAGGAGACATCTCGCGCGGACGGCCCCTCCCCTCTGATGTATTTTGAGCCTAATTAGTTGTTTCGCCTTTATTTAACCCCTCTCCATCTTCACCCCACGTAACAAGTAAATAAAGTAAATCTATCAATTTAGAATACTTGAGCAGTTATTGGCGCTTTCCGTCAACCGGAACCCTTCCTGGCACAACGATAATTAACATAAACATACTCACGAATATAAATCTCACTAGCGATGAGATTGATGAATATTTGACCGTTCTTAATGATGCGATTAGTGAGTCTATGCAGCGTTGAATTCCGAAGTTTAATTCTGTTAACAGCGCAGAAAAATACACTAACAGCAAGATCAATAAACTACAGAGGGACAAGTCACTGCTGATTACTCGCTTGAGTTACCTCAGACGCAGTTGCAATCCTAATTTACGCGCCACACAAGATAATATCCGAGCTGTGAGAGAGCTTTTGCATGATGTGAAATACGAGATTAATAAAGAATTCTCGAAGGTAGTGAATAAATAAATATTGGGCCAACAAAGCACGGCGAATTAATCACAGATGTACCGACTCTTTTTTTCCTGAGCTGAACAGAATGTTTAGACGTAGGGCGATGGAACTAGTGAATAGCTTGAAGATATTTAAAAAATAATTTAGACTGCTTGAGGACACTAGGACTGCCTAAACTAAACACAGTGGACGGTGGTGATCATTATCTGTTATCGGACCCGGTGAACTTGGCCAATGCCTTGGGCTGACCCTTTTCTAACGTTAATAGAAGGAAGGATATCGATCCAAACGAGATATTCGACAGTCTAATTGCGCGCTCGGCCAGCGCGATTGACGAGGAAATCATTCGCTGGAGAACAGAAAGAGGCTGCGACAGAGTATTTGACGAGAGACACTCGTCGCTCCTCCCTCTCAACGGACTCGAAGAAGATGACCTGTTTGTTTTCTCCACTGAGATAATTCAAATATTAAATAATATCAAGGGCAAGACTTCCTTCATCAACGATGGCATTCCCAATATTGTTCTCAAAAACCTACCGATCTTGAAGAAAAATGAAGACCCTACGAGTCCAGCTAGCTATCGACCTATTAGCTCTCTACCTAATATCAGCAACATTTTCGAAGCTTCAATAAATCAAAGAATAGTTGCCCACTGTGACAGAGAGCCCGTCATTCCAAACCAACAATTCGGCTTCAGATATGAACACTCAACAGCGCATGCGATCAACAAGGTGTCGACGTATATATGTAGGCAACTGAACAACCACAAGATGGTAGCCGCGTGTCTAATAGATCTGCAGACGGCTTTTGACACGGTGTGGGTCGACGGTCTTATGCTCAAGTTACAAGAGTATAAATTCGAATTATATCTATTATACTTAATAAGGAATATGTTGCGTGAGCGCTTGCTCAAGGTCCAGCTGTTGGGTGAGACTGAATCAATGAGTTTTGACATCTACGATGATAAGCTGATGCAGGGCACTGTTAACGCACCGATTTTTTTCAACATCTATACAGCAAATCTTCTTGAATTATTCGGATTAAACTTAGACGACAGTAAGAGAGCTTACGCCTTCGTCGATGACTTGATCGTCCTCATTGATGGAAAATATCCATTGGAAAACAGTCGAGAACTCAGCATCATAACTAATAATATCAACAAATTCTATGATAATTAGAAGCTCAAAGTTAGAGTTTCGAAGTGCGAGACAATTTTATTTAGACTCACTGTTGACAGGCTCAGCAAGAAGGAAAGAGCAGGATGGAGGACTTTCTCGATCAGCCTAACTAATCCTAGCAGCGGCGAGGCTAGAGTAGTTCCTCACCGTGCTGTGGTCAAGTATTTGGGCATCTATATTGATCAGTTGCATAGAGTATTGTCTCACCCAATTACTCAGCAAGTGCATCTTTTATATCTTTAAGCAGACTCTTCCACAATAAATATCTTAACAGGTGAGTTAAAGTAATATGTCATCTGCTCATGATTAGACCTATTATAACCTATGGTGCGCCAGTGTGGTTTAATCAGAGCACAAGTACAATGGAGAGATTGATTAATTGATTGATTGATTAAACAAATTTATTTTGACTTTGGGGTACCACCCTGTTTGGCCATAAAGCAAAATTACATTAGTATATTTACATAGTTTAAGAGAAAGATACGAAAAATAACACTCTCGAAAGAGAGTTATAAAGCTATAAAGTTACAGAATTGTAATTACAGTAGTTTCGATGCGTTTTTAGATGTGTTACAGAATTTTAGATTTTTAGTGTATAAGTTTCGTGAGAGATGTTTAATATGATAAAATAATAATAATAGTAATAATTCATATACAAAGTATTAATAGTATATTACAGTATGAAACAGTAAGTACACTCTTCTGAGTTACAGCTCCGAGGCTATCTGCTGCCTGAGCTGCATTCTCAGCAGTCGACTAGGGGAAATGTCTATATGGGAGGTAGAAGGTTTCAAGGCAAGAAAAGATATTTAAATTAACAGATGGTTTGAGAAAAGTTTTGGTTATAGCTATAAAATCAGGTGCGTGGTCGGAGATGTATGCTGTTGAGAGCATTGACATTTCTAGGAAGACGATATGTGAAATGGTTGTGAGGCTGCGAAGAGAAAAATTATCAACGGGTGGATCAGCATGGTCTCAGTCAATATGCGTGTGTGACCTTGACGATGACAGACGGCGCTCCACCGGTTTCAATGCAGTCAGATCAGAGAGATTTCTAATGCCAACTAGGGATGACGCGGGCGTAGCACGCATGAAAACTGAAGAACCCCTGAGCAGTGGATGCATATAACTCAGCTCTTTCGACTTGGTTAGTGCAGCACACCAAAGCTTACAAAGCGTCGGTGGGAGTATAGGGGATGCAAATATCTTGCCCTGGTCCACGGTGACAAAAATACTGCCCGAGGTAGTAGTCGCTAACCGATACGTGCATGACATCACCGCATCACGTGCAACACGCGAGGTGAAGCACGCTACGAGCGATAAATCGGCAGGTGCAGCACCTGACGCAGCCTTTGATCGAGAGTGCATCCATTTTCGCACCGAACACGATGCGCGAAACAGACTCATCACACTTAAGCACCTTCAAGATAGAGGCCATTGCCTCAGTACCACCGACGACATCATCAGGAAGATCTGGCAATCCACCAAAGCGAATCTCACACATCCCAGGTGAAAATGGTATGTTAGATCTGACTGCAGATCTGATATCAGATCTGGTAAAAGTTCTGGTGAACGCACATCAGATCTTATGCCAGATCTTATATCAGAATTTGCATATGATAATCGACATCAGAACTTACATCAGATCTGACATCAGATCTAATGTCAGATCTGAAAAGACTGTATCGCTCCTGATTGTTTAAACAATCAATTTATTAATAATTAAAATTTAATAATAAATTTAGTTGTATTTTAATAATCATATTGATAATATCTTTAAGAACAATTCCTCCAATGTTTGGGTTTTTGATAGAGGTGAATTTAAATTAATTCGATAACTTTTATTGTTTAAGATTTGTTATTAAATTTTAATTATTCATAAACTTATTGTTTAAATAATTAAAGGCGTCACAGTCACTTCAGATCTGACATTAGATCTGATATCAGATCTGATGTAAGTTCTGATGTCGATTATCGTATGCAAATTCTGATATAAGATCTGGCATAAGATCTGATGGGCTTTCACTAGAACTTATATCAGATCTGACATCAGATCTGGAGTCAGATCTGATATACTATTTTTACCTGGGATATTCGCATAGTGTTCCGTAGACTCCTTTAAGACACGAATTTCGGACTTGAGCCGATCTATCTGGTTCGCATTTTCGTCAATCTTCACTCGAGACTCAGCCTGCACCCTGTCAATCGCATCCATACGTGCGTACAGATGTTGCGTGCGCACCAGCTGAGCATTTGAAATATGTATTGACGACTTGCGTTTGTTTGCGTTGATGACGTCGAGATGTGCTGATGATTTCCTTTGTTTTGCTTGATGTGCAACTGGATTAATTGATGTGCGCGAGATTGATTGGGAAACTAACCTCGTATGCCAATTTGCCGATGAAAAACCAGATAATATTCGTTGCAAGGTAAACTGCAGTGCCAATGGTCCGGTGCAGTCGACCCTTGCAATTTTAGCGCGCAAGTATCTGAAGGCAAAAACGCCCGGAGGCAGGCAAAAGCAGTACAAAAAGCGAGAAACTTGGAGAGCAAGAAAATGTGCTTGCTATCAAACTTACGTAGCAAAAGAGAGAGCCTGAGAGAGACTGAGAGAACTCGACAGAAAATGCCTGCGAATCGGTTTAAAAATAAATAGATCAGCGAACTCGCAATATCAAAGAATGACCAGCAACAGAGAATTGTACTCAGCAACCAGTATACCAAGGATAGATAATTGCATCATAGGTCTAACTAGAAATTACTTCGTGCACACTAGAGATCACACGAACGAAGAAATGAGCTCAATTACTGACTGCGACGATCATTATATCGAAGCTTGCAAGGAATCAGGACTACTTACACCAGAAGCTTTTATTAAATTGGATGCACAAGGATTAATACAGAACGTAAATAATTTTCCACTTATATACCATTGGTCTCGTCATCGGAACAACAAAAAGATCCCTCGTGATGATTTGAATTAGCCTCCAATCAAGTACGATCAATCAATCCCTTTACGTGACATAAGGGATCTTAGTAGACTGGATACTACAAAATACTGGAGGCTCGTGGTCGCCATTCATTTTGATGAAGTGAGAAGGAGAGCAAGAAGAAGAGCTATGGGTCCTCACGGCAACCTTGGAGGCTAAATTTTTCTCTCTTTTCCATTAATATGCAAGTCAAGCTCTCACTTCAGGGGACACGCCTGTGTTTATGCCTATAAATGAAAAACATGAAAATTAAGGATTACTATTAAAATTTTTTGTTTCTGATGATAAAATATGTTTTTATAGGTCCTTTTACAACAAAAAATATGCCTCTAGTTCCTCTTATTACTAAAAATCATCCATTATTCATCCAATCCTGATCATTGTGGTCTTAAAAGTTTTGTAATAAAATTTTTTTGCACTTAATTAACGTATTTTTCGATCGGCTGAATTACATGAAAAATGGCTGGATGTTGGTTCTATTGTATGCAATCATCGTTTCGGCTTCTTATATAGGCTGTACCAAAAATCTTAACAGTACGATGGCTTGAAAAGGAGTTTTTCACTGCGTCAAATACACTAAAAAATTTACGCTGTTACACTTACTCAACAAACGACATCCCAGTGCAAAGAAACGACTTCAAAAAGGGAAAAATGACAGCCCAGAAAAACGGAGCACGTCTCTGCGTGCTTTCGCTACGACGGCCCAAACGAGAAGAGCGCGAGCCCGCATCTCCCTCTGCTACCGCGCTCAGGCGCCGCGTGCCCCCTCGTCCTCGGCTGCTGATTGCCTCAGCTATCGGCTAAACGCGTAGCTCGATTAGAGGAGAACTTTGTCACACACTATCTTCGCTTCATGCAATCATTCATATTCAAACAAGTATTAATCTTATGCTGTACTGCTGCCAAGAATAATTTTGCCACTTATGCCTTTCTTGAAAGTAATGATTTTGTTTCTATTGGTGATATATTAATGCTACACTATTGCTATATTATTGCTATATTACTGCTTAACTATTGTTATATTATTACAAAATTACTGCTACATTAATGCTTATTATAGAAAATTATTGTATTTTTACATTGTACTTGTAATATTGAGCCAGATAGGGTCCCCCTAAGGCCGAATAAAGTTATCTATCTACCTATCTATCTATCTATCAATCCATCTATCTATCTCTCTCTCAACTAGCCTATGCTTTATTTTCCGAAATTATCCACTGATAACTTACTCGCGCAGAAAACACAAACGTTGAGTGTCAATGTAATGTTTCGTACTTGGAGTAATAGTACGTCTATTCAGGACGACTTCCGCAAATACCTATAAACAGGTGAAATATGGGGAACTTGCCGAATAACAATGATTATCATACAATGCAAAAAATAATAATTAGGCTTTTACTGAAAGGGCCGATAGAGATATAGTTGAGCTCTTATTTTACAGTCTCTCTCTCTCTCTTTCTCTCAACCTGGGGAATTTTGGCACAGGATAAGAAAGATTATATAAAACAGGATTAAATAAAACAGATTTCACTGCGAAATGCATGAACTTGTTTTCTCAGTTCAGGTGTTTAACTTACCATCACAATAAAAATTGTTAATTAGATAAAAATAATGTTATTGAATCGTTAATGGGTATTGAAACTCAATCTATGCAGGAATCCAGTCCCCTCAAAGTCAAAAAACTTTTTGATATTATATCAATTAAAATCGATATTTTTTTTTTATTTCAGGCATAGCAATAAATTGAGTTAAGAATAAAGTTGAGTAATTCACCAGTTATTTTTCATATAAACTTTTTATTTTAGACATTGCGTATTAAACTAAACTGATAATTTTTTCTGAAATTTCCATTTAATGTTTGTTTGTGCTTTTTCAATTTTACCATCCAATTGTACTATTTTTTAACTTTCTGTATGCAGAAGCAGATATGACACTGTGATTTTGTGAATAATTTCCAATATTTTTAGACAAACGAGAGTCATTATTTGTTTTATTCATTACATTGTTCCCAAAATGTAATGCATTTTTGCCACAGACATTTTCAGTTGATCCACGAAGATTATCTGATTTTTTTTCTACTGATTTTTTCTGACGTTGGAGGTAAGAGTACTTTCTGGAAACCGCATCATTATACGTATTGGCTGGTTCAGGCATTGATGAATGGTCTCGTGCATTCTTGAAAAATAACAATAAGTTATATATTTAAATCAGTATTGCTCTTCTATGGTTAAATTAAATTACAATTAAATTATTAAAAAATTGACGCTACTGGTTATTTTGGTCGAATAACAAAACCTTGATAATGATTTCATCGTTTTACTGTTACTACAAAAATGCAAGTAAAGTTTTAAAAAAGGTTAATGGAAATTTTATTGCTTTCTCATAAAGGAAAGATAGGCCTGTAATGATGGGTTTTTAGCCCATCTATTAGTTAATAACAAAATATGTCAGCTGACTGAATTCAATGACTCGACTCTATACGCGTTTGTCTCCTGTGTGGGGTGAAGGTAGAGAATGAATAACAAGCTCTGGTTGGATTTCACGAGACTGTTTATTTTACTTAATTCTAGTTACATAGATGTTGCTTACAATGTCGCTTGTTAATGGTTAATGTTTAATGCTTACAATGAGTTGCTTTCTTCGGCGGCGTCGTTCGGTTCGGCAGCTGGAAATGTCGGTGTGCTGCGGGTGCTGGCTGTTGTAGTGCAGGCCGGTGGCTGTGTTGTCTCTGGTGTTCCCGAGTCGACGGGGTTGGTACGAAGTTGACAAGTTGTCTCGTCAGTCGGTGGTTACAACGGGTGAATCTATTCACTTCTCGGACACACGTGGGCCGTAATGTTGTACGATCGCGCAGCGGAATTTTCTTCGCGAATCACTGACTCGACTACTGTAAGACAATCGGACAGAGCTTTGCCGTTGCTTGAATCTCGCGATTGAGCTGCCCAGAGGTTCGCTCTACTCGACAACCGTAGCTGATCTGCCTAGAGCTTCGCTCTGCTCAACGGTAACTCGGGACTCGACCTTTGCTGACATTGGGGTGTTACTTATTGCCCGGGCTGATCGTTAATTCGCCTACTTTATTGTTTCCGTAGCGCGATCTTGACACTTATGTGGTTGAAAGCACAAGTCATGCTACGCACAAGCGCGAGCTTGACTCGTATGTTGTCGCAAGTGCAAGTCATGCCGCACACAAGCGCGAACCGCTCTATACGTGTGAGCACACACACAAGTGCGCGCCGCAGTGTACGTGTGCGGTAGCACACTAGTACGCGCCGCTCTATCCGTGCGTGCACACACACAAGTGCGCGCCGCAGTGTACGTGTGCGGTCGCACACTATTGTGCGCTGCTCTATCCGTGCGTGCACACACACCAGTGCGCGTACTCACACCAGTGCGCGCCGCAATGTACGTGTGCGGTCGCACACCCATACTTGCCGCTCGGGACTTGACACTACAACGGGCTTGTTTGCAAGGATATCGAGACCGTCTTGACCAGGTCATGACAGTACGTACGCTGGGTTTTCACAGTTTTAACCCTCATGCCTAACGCGACTAAAGAAGTTTCACTTCAATAAAAAATAGTCCAAAAGTCAAAAATAAACATGTTCGTATCCAGTGATTAGGCTAATATTGTAATATGTTCATCCATACATTAAAATACAACTTCTGATAAATTTTGGTCATCGGCAGACAAACAGACTTCATTATTGAGCATGAGATAAGTCAAAAAACATGGTTTTTCTCTTATTTTCCTTAATTCTTGACTCATAAAATCTTAACTTAATTAACGAATTTGAGGACGTCTAGTTATTAGTTACAAATCGTTCATATACTTTGAAACGATTAAACGCCTTGAGCCGCGTTAAAAATCAAGTCAAGAATTCTAGCATCAGTGCTCATAACACAGTTTAGCTGCTCGGTCTCCTTACCATTTTTTTCTGGCTTTCCGGTCACTAAACAGCGTCTTTTGAACTTTGGTCACCCCGCTACTTGCATTTAGATCAGCCTGGTTAAGGAGGCTGTCGCGATGCAAGGTGGTTCTGTAGTAAAACGCTAGATGCGCAAGGCTATATGCGTTACGCAGCGCACAGCGTTAGCATGGCAGAACATAGGGTAAATGTCTTTACCTGGAAACACCCATTTGTAATTTTATCATTCGAAAGCAAATAAGATTTCCTAGAACATATATTAATTTCATCAACTTGTAAAGTGATTTGAGCTCACAGTACACTAAAAACTTTTACTTCCCATAAGATCTAATGTTAAATGGACAAAACTTTGAATCTCATTACTTCTCAAGTTTACATGGAAACCCCAATTTTTTTACCAAAAATCTTGTAATTTCTTAAACTATCATTGGTTAAAATTTTACTTCAATCAAAGTTTTTTTCATTTTCGCTACAGCCTCCTTAAGGAGGATAAGCTTTCCTTTTACTTGAATTCTCTATATATGCGTGCGTAACGCACTTTGAGAAGCTAGCACCGCGGTGTGCCTTGGCAAGCAGTTTGCTTAACAGCTGATCATGTATTCAGACGGTAACACCCGAGAGTTGAGACATACCGGTAATGTTATTGAAGTGTTTTTCAATTAAATAAGTATTGATAAAATATAAATGAATTAGAAACCATTTTTTTAATCGAAAAAATTAATTTTTTTTATATTAACTGCACTGTAAGTAAAATTCAAATTTCAAATCGCGCGCCGCTCCGCCGCTTATAATCGCGGTGACGCATCGCTCCGAAATTCTTTAACTCGCGATGTTTCTAAAATGCTCGTTTACCTATGTATATTATTATATCATTGGTAAGCTAATCAAATTCCCTTTTAAATCATATAACTTGTAATGCTGTGCTTCGAGGGAGTTCGTTGTGTTGCCACGTAAGCAAATTAAAATACATGCAATCACACACACAGGCACGCTGTAGGGTTTGAGCGAAAATAACCACTCGTGGAAACAGGCTGAATTAAGTAAAACGAAATGAGGATTTATTAAGATTGAATATAAGAAAATTAGAATATAATTGGGCCTGTGGGCCAGGTGTACAAAATATGAGTGGGCTTCCGCCGAACCGTGCGTGAACGGGCTTGCGCTGAGAGAGAGATTTAATGGCCGCGTGATCGACGAACAGGTACTCACCGGTTGTCGTCAGAACTCTATTTCGGCTTCGGACCCACGTTCCACAATCGGAGTTCTTTGGGCTTGCACAATAGAACGGCACTAAACGAATCCGAATCTAACTTACAAGGTCTCGGAATCACTCTGTACAAAAAGTACAATTAACATCAAGTGAGTCTACTTTAAATAATTCCGTATTAAATCGCGTGCACACGTGCCAATTGTCGTACGGCCCGCGAGCTGCTCCGAATTCTCTCGTGTTTCCCCCTCTCAGCCCACGCCAGCCGCACTCGGCTCGTCGCACGGAGAGCGACACAGTTGTTAGGCGCGTCTGCCTCGATCCAATTTAGGTATGATTAGTATTCATAAATAGCATTAATTTAAATAATATATATAATGTAGAGTAATCATTTGGGCCTTTGCCTCATAAGCGGGAGAGAGAGTATAACGAATAATATATTCGTTACAAACTTAAAACGTGACCTTAAGATTTTAACGCTTACAGGATTCAAAAGATTGCAACTCTCCATACGAGCCCTTGTTAAATCGCCGATTTTCAAGGCCAAATATCTTTTGATTTTGGTCGTTTACCCTGATTTTTTTTGCTAATCGATTTGTCTTTTCTTAAACTACAATCACTGAAAATTTCATTGCGATCTTAAATCTTTCGATCTTAAATCGATTTATCGCACCAGCCCCCTTAAGTGTAGACGCCGTCGTATGTTCAATATTATGTATGTTTCTTAACCAAAACAGGATCTTACTGCTCTGAAAACCGAAACAACATTATTCTGAAACTCGTTTAAATAAGCACTTGATTGCGCTCCCAATTTAAAATAACTAAAAGTCGATAGTAATTATATATATATTAAAATTTATTTTCCAGATGCTGTAGTCCTCGGAGGTTCTATAACGTATATAGCTGGACTGTTACTCTTAGTATCTTTCACGAGGTGAGTGTCTTAAAATCAATTTTATAACAATAATCATACAGTTATTTCCTACAATCTTAGTCTACTAACAAAGAGACTTTTCATCACTGCGTGCGGAAAGTGCTACTTTGGCGCACAGCGGGCTATCTTAAAATCGACTTTCCGCACTTTGTAATGAAAATTAGTGTGCGCAACTGGGGCGGTTGTCATCTTGCACTTGTGTCAATGCAATCCTCGCTATACGCTCGGGCTGCAAACTTGACACTCGTGCAGATCAACAGTCATAAAATACAATGCAAACAGTTGAAGCTATATCAATGGTCATAAACACAACCTTGAGCAAAACGATCTGACTCATATGTCACCCTGCACAACACACTCGAGCATAATTTTTTATCATTTTACGTTTTTTTTATATCTTCATCATAAGTCTATTGATTGAAAGTGACCTATGAGTTCGATCACCTCCCCTGAAGTCTTGATCATAACCATTTACGTTCTGAAGAAGGGTATGCCACCCTCTAGCCTCTACGGTTCGCTCACAATTATGCGACAAATGAGGTGCATTTTGCAAAAACGCAAAACGCCAGGAAAAGCAAAAAAAGAAAAAATTTAACACCCAAAGCAAAATTCAAAAAAAACTCACAGAAACAGTTGTATCTCAATGAATAATCATGAGTTTCGAAGAATGCTATGGAAAAGGGACAACGAATCTCACTCGAAAGTAAAATGAATTTTTTTTCTTTTATAAAACCCCCTTCGAGCCCTTAAGGTATTTCATCGGTAAAAGTGACTTGCATACGATTTTCTTGAAATTTGGAAAGTAGGTAGTTTTTAATTAACACAAAAATACACTCCAAATTTTAAGAAAATCGACTGTGTAGTTCACGAGATATTTAATTTAAAAATTTTTAAGTTAACATGGGTGAGATAGGAAAATTCGGAAAAAGTAGCACAGAAAGAAAAATTTTCATAAGATTTTGTTTATAAATAACCCTTATAAAAATTTCATGTAGGATCCGCGAAATTTCTACTGAAATCCTATAGGACTCCTGTAGGAATTTCGCGGGACTCTACAGGAAATTTTTTCAAGGGGAAACTACAGGTATATAAGACAATAAGTAGTACTGTGACGAAAAATTAGATAAGATTATTAATGAGTAATCAGCTTCGAAAAAGGTTTATCATTGGCCGCTGCGTGCACACGGACACGCTCGGACATGCTTGTGTGGCACACGGATACGCCGAGCATGCTTGTGTGGCACACGGATACGCCGAGCATGCTTGTGTGTCACCCATGAAATTTTGAGATTCTATGTCGTGCGCGCACTTTTACTCGTGCGCAGAATGTGATACAACTTTTGACTCCAATTGTAGCTAGTGTAATACCTTAAGAGGTCAGGCAGATGTTTCAAGCTAAATTCAAAAATAGTCATACAAATAAAAATATTTGGAATTTCCTTTTAATGATAATATAATATTTTATACTATACCTAAATGTTAAAAAAAACTTCCACTCAAACGCAGGAATCCCAATTAAATTATTTTATTTATAATACTAAATATTGTAATTGGACTAACTGTCCACCCAATTCTGATGACAGTTCTTCATTAACATTGGTTTATGAGGTCTCAAAACCATCAGAAAAGTACCTTCCTCCGACTAAGCGAAGAAGAATTACAAAAAACTTAATGTACATGTCAAAATACGGCAAATTTTAAGAAAAGCTATATTTTTCCTACGCTAAATGCCATATTTAAGCTTTTGGAAGAGAAGAAATTTCTTTTTTTTATTAATTATGCTTCGCTTAATGGGAAAAGAGTAATTTTCTAAAAAATTTTAGACCCCATTGATAAACATTGATAAATGTTGATGAAGAACTCACATCAAAATCGCTGGCCAATCAATGCAATCACAATATTTAGTATTATGAAAAAAGCAATGCAATAAGGATTTCAGAGCTTGAGTAGACGTTTTTTTTAGTTAATCAGGTGTATTATGAACATATTTTACTATCAAGGAAAAAAATTACAATAAGATCGATTTATAGGGATATTTTTAAATATTAGCTTAAAATACCAGTTTGTCATCTTAAGTTCACTCAATTTAAAATTGAAAATTTTTAATGAAATAATTTTTGTCAAATCATGTACGAATTATATGACAAACCTACTTTAGATCAAAAGAGTGTTGACAATATTGAAGTATGAAACGAGTATCTGACCTTTTCAAATTTTAAATTTATTTTTCTTGATTTGTTGTATATTTTCCTTTTTAGTATTTATAAAAAAACTTTACCTTACAGCCCGTACTGGATACAGTCATATGAAGAAACTTTTAATAATTTCAAACACATGGGTCTATGGGAATACTGTTTTGAAAATTTCCGATATCCATATTATCAATTTGATAAGTTATTTAATAACTGTCATCATATATTTTCTCAAGAATATTTCGTATTGAGAGAATGGTTACTACCGGGATGGCTCATGGTAGTGCAAGCAATGGTCACCATCAGCTTAATATTATCTTTTTCTGGTCAAGTTATCCTTGTTCTAATTTTGATCAGATTCCCTCTAAAAATGGTACTGGAAAATGAATGGTTTTTATCAACTATTGTCGCATCTTGTAACAGTATAACAAGTAAGTTATTTTAGTCTTTTCTTTTGCAGATGTATTAAGATGAAGTTATTTATTGTTTCAGGCATCCTTTTATTTTTGTCAGTCACTGTTTTTGGAGCACAATGCTGGAGGAGAGATTTTTTAATGTATCCAAATTTTAATTATTTATCTTGGTCCTATGGTTTGGCTGTTGTATCAATGATGTTGCATGGCATTGGGGCAATTTTTCTATTTCTCGATGCTAAATCCAATTATAAAAGGAGAAAGGAATCTCACAATTTAGTAATGCAAATGCAACCAAATCCTCAAACAAATTACTCCTTACAGAGAACCAATTATATATGATAAGCATGAAAATTTTTTTATACAACTATTTTATACTATCGTGCCTTTTTAATGTTCAACTCAATAATGCTTTTTCTAACGAGCATATAATTAATAGATAAATATGTTAAGATGAATTGTGATCACCCTACTTACGAAAACTATAAGTCTTACGAAGGCGACGAAGACCATCTTTCATATGACAAAACTAATTTCCTTGTGGAAAATATAAAAAATATTTAGAATTGAAAGTTGATCAAAAATTAGATATAAAATCTAAAATTCAAATAAAATGAGTTGTCAATGTAAAATTTGATGTCTACAAATATACTTTATACTTTTTGGAACAATGTTAATCAACTTATCAAATTAGTAAAATTATAATTTTTTAAATCTTTTATTTAATAACGTAATTTTAAATCATCAAATTCTTAAAATAGATAAGTGTTAAAAACTTTTACTCCCATACTTCTTCAATGTATTACTATTTTTATATAACATATGAATATAAATTATTACATCAATTCCCAAAAATTAAATAACTCAAAAGTTCAACCGTTAAAGTACTTGAAATCTGAAGTGCCTGCGTTAAAATTCTACTTTTTTTTAAAGATAAAATTGATAAAATTCTTTAAAAAATTGATTCTGTAAATAAAGAATTGAAACAAAGGGTTAAATTTGAATTATTAAATTTTTTTTTCATAAAATTGACAGCTTAAATCACTCAAAACTTCGAAAAAAAAATATTCTAGTTCATTCTCGTTGCTGAAAATTGTAAATTTGAATTAGTGACTAAAAAATTGATTTTTTCTGAACAAATGAAAAGTGACAGTTTTTGTAGAGTACGCGGTGATATAATCAATTTTTTTACATGTCCTTGAAGATTACATTTTGAGAAGATACTTCAACATAATTTTCAGTAATGTATAATCTCAATCATTTTCAGCACTGCATGACTCGAGTTAAAATTTATTGCACGCTTTTTTGCATTGAATGCACTTGCTGGCAACGCATCTATTGCAGTTGCTGTATACAATAGACTAAACGATGCTGTGCCGTGAAGGGCTATTTATGAATCTGAAATCGTAATTAGTACTTAACAGCACTGCGTGGCATAAGTCGCACTTCATGTAACCCCGTCGTTTGCATCGCACTCGCTACATTTGTGCGTTAATTTCACTACACGGTACCAGAAAGTACGATTTATGACTCGGAAAAGCAGGCTCACATGTAAATTCAGCATAGTGCTATAAAATTGGGTATGAAACTGGTGATATATAAGTCATTTTCTGAAAGTACTAGAAAGATCCTCGCTTCGCTAGGGCCTTAAGTCACGTTATACCTTAATAGTAATTTACGATACAAGTGCCATAAGTAACACTTTTAGTGTTACTTATTGTAGTTTAGGGCCCGAGCGCAGCGAGGGTCCTAATAACTGGGCCGAAAAGTGTCCCCATGGCACGAGTATCGTACAACATTTTATAGCACTGGGCTAAGTTCACATTTATGCCCCCTTTTCCGAGCCATGAGTTGCGCTTTCTGGTAGCGTGAAGTGAGGTTAGCGTATGCGGGTGTGATGCGTGCCAGAATGTGCGACTTATGCCACAGTAAAGCGTGCCAGAAATGTGAACTTATGCAACGCAGTGCTATCAAGTATAATTTATAGCACTAATTGTTTCATAATGTACTATTACGATACAAATGCGATGAACAGTAGTCGATAATACGAGTAATGTCTTATTATTCGTAGAGTATAGCTCTTTATAGTATTTAAAACCATTATTTTGGTATTGACGATTTTGCTATAAATTTACGATATTTTTATTTATGTATATGTTGTCTGTATGCGTTCAAATAACCTCATATTAAGCTCGTTGATGATACTTTAATGACATTTGTACATTGTTTACCGATTGTCTGAATTTTCAACTTTAAAATAATAAAACTAAAGATGGCTTTGTCTCAAATACAATTTAGTTCAGTAAAGACATCAAAATTAGATACAAATGCTGAATAATAATTTAAAAATTAATCGTCCACTTTTATGCTTTGAATAAAATTGTCAACTGTCTGTGAATTTTTTAAGATGCAACAAATAAATAAAATGATTCTTATACCAACTTGTTTTGATTATTCAACAATCACGCAAATCTTGTGTATGTATTGAAAATATGATGGCAATATATATAATGGTGGTCCTTATTTCTCAAAGTGCTCGGATCCTCGCTTCCGGCCCTCAAAAAGTTAGTTTAGGACTACAAATGAAGAAACTCGTCGTCATAACTTCAAATAATAGTCGCTAAACCCTCCCCGCTTTCAAAAACCCGTTTTTTCTCCATACAACCACGTTTTACTTAATATTTTACTATAAGAACTTTTTAAAACTATTTTAAATTTTTTTAGGTAATTTTATTCGTTTTATATTGTTACGTGGGCTCACAGAGTTCAGGTAATGATGACTCTGCTCGTCCCCGCAACTGCAAGCATTCTCACACTTGCATGTCACCCAAGTCATTTCGGAGGCCCGTGACGATCGCTCTTCTAGCGCATCGCGCGGCTGCCTCAAGCAGTCTCTTATCATCCATGCTCGCGTCGAGTCTTGTACTCTTACCTTCTTTCGATCCCCTGCAATTAACTAGCATTCAATTCTTGTATTGTTATTTTATTCTCCGCCTTTCCCCTCAAGTAACGACTTACCCACGAATCTATTAAGAAGAAACTTTACCCTTATACTGTTTAAGATAATAAAAAAAATTGGTTTACACGAATATAACGTTCAAATTTGGGAAGAAAGCGAAAAATGAGCATTTTTTCAAGTTTTTTTGGTCTGATGAGCGAATATAGAAATTCGTTGTCTAAATCATACCATAACACACCAAACTAAACTTTGAGACTTTTATTTATTTTTCCTTAAGATAACTCGGAGTGTTTTTGAGGCCTAAGGGTTGCCAGGTGTGGCGATTAATCGCCAAATGTGCGATTTTTTAATGACTATGGCGATTTTTTTTCAATTTGGCGACTGGCGATTTTTTGGCGATTTGAAATTTTAAAGGCAATAATTATTGTTTTATATTTTTTTTGTATGTTTGACAGTATGCCAGTTTATATGTGACTGTACTCATGCGCATTCAATAATATAACCGAAAACCTAATAGCAAAAATAATTATTACTACGATTCATATTCATAAATTTTAAATTCGCGCTAGCTGACGAAGTGCTTCCTATAGAAGTATCTTCTACAGTTAGCGTCAGCGTTCGAACAGTAACGTTTCCACGGAATGAACACGCCGCCACCGTCATCTATACTGTACGTGGGAGAGAAAGAGAAAGAAACACAATAAACATCTGACTCGCGCGGACCTGCGTCACACAAGCAACAGTCTTTATAGATATTCCTCGACGGAATTCCCATAAGTTTTCTCTGTGTATTGAAATGATTTTTATATTTCGGTTTTTATAATATAATTGAATAATTAACATGAGTAAGAGTGATAAGAATAAAGGTGCTACATCTAAAGTGCGAGTGTACAAGTATAAGTCGGATTGGGAAAGCCAAGACTGGGCTAGAGGTAATTGTTTCTATTCATCTTTACATAAGTGTATCGTATTCTCTACTTGAAATATTTGCTAAGATACACGTTTAATCGCATGCTGTAGGGATTTTTTACATATATTCGTAAACGTTGTTTTTCAATAGGATGGCTCGCAAAAGCAGAAGTGATAAATCCAATAAATGGAAATCAGGCCTACTGCACTGTTTGCCGTAAAGATTTGAGTGCGCATCATACCGATTTGAAACAACATGGCGAAAAACCAACACATGTGAGATTGATGGGAAATATAAATCCGAAGAAGCAGAAAACAATTCACCTTCATGGGGCAGGTCACTTCAGATGATGACAAAATTCGGGACTTGAAAGTCGCTGCATTTATCGCTTGTCTTACATCCGTGTGTGCAATGGATCATTTGTGCGAAGTATTAAAGAGTACGGTCCCTAGTCTAAAAGATTTTCAAATGCATCAAACAAAATGTTCCTCTCTTATTAATAATGTCTTAGCCCCGAATTTTCTATGTGAATTAATCGATGACATTGGCTCAATGCCTTTTTCATTAATAGTCGATGAATCGACAGACGTAAGTGTCGATAAGTATATGGGTGTATGCGTTAAATATTTCAGTGGAAGTAAAAATACAATGACTACTATGTTGGAATCATAAAACTAGAGCGCGCAGGTTTTATGTCACTATACACTGCACTAACTGAATATTGCGATACTATTAAATTAAATTTAAACAATTTACTTGGTGTCGGTACAGATGGTGGTGTGAACATGTGTGCTAAAAAGTACTCATTATTTACCTTGTTAAAAAAAAAGTATCCATCGATTCAATTAGTGCGGTGTATATGTCACGCTCTAAACAATGCCTCTTCGGCTGAAAGTATAAAGTTTCCTCGTACTGTAGAATTTCTATGCAAAGAAGTGTATAATTGGTTTGGTAATAGCAGTAATCGAAGACATGCCTATAAAATGACATGGGAAACTTTGAATGCAGGCAGTGAAATAAATGATTCAGATGAAAAATGTCTCAATTTTGTCAAGTTAGCAGCTACACGTTGGCTGTCTCGTTACAACGTCATAAATGTTATATTCAAAAATTACAAAGGGTTAAAAAGTCATTTTATCGAGGTGTGTGGAGATGAGGCCATACCTCAAGGAAAATTCTAAGAATCTTGAAAGACCCTAGTACACATTTAATGTTAATTCTAGTCACCCCACTGCTTCGGGAAATTAATGACTTGAACATTTCTTTCCAAAAAGATAATGTAGATTTCCCTTTGGTTTATAAAGACTTAATAAATTTTATATTCTTCATAGCTCGAAATATCATGAAACCAGTTTTCGTGTCGAGTAATGATATTAATATAATTATTATGCTGAGCGAAGCGTTAGTCACCCTGCACAACTTGAAACGTTTTTTTGTTACCACTGTATCTCAATAGGGGGTTGTTTGATTTTCATAAAATTTTCAGGGTAGGTTCTAATAGGGTCGAAGATGTGCTGTATAAATTTTGATAGCAATAAGAATGCACTTTATGCATTTTTATGCACTTTTGATGCACTATGTCAAAATTTGACGATACTCAACTGGAATATAATAAAATTTTTATAAAATTCACTTCTTTTTTTTAAATAAAAGAAAAATAAACGTAATGAATTTTTTTTTGCTTTTTTTTTAATTTTTCTTTTTTTTCTTTT
>CACVKI010144948.1:0-28828 GCA_902732785.1 Trichogramma evanescens
AGGTACCCACCACGCATACTTCACGGCTCAAAACTCCAGGTACATGTTCGAAAGTCGGTATGACACGGCTTAAAATGGACCCCGGTATAGGTTATGTTGGAGAGTCGGTAAAGTAGATAAGCCGGGTACCCGGGTATCCTCGAGTCGGTAATACCATGGTCGATAAGGTAAGACCCACAGTCGGTAAAACAGGTATCCGCGTACCGACCCCCCACTCCCTCACTTGGAGGGGAGGGGGTACCGACCCCCCACTCCCTCACTTGGAGGAGGGGAGGGGGTAAAGGGGGCGTGGCCTATAGGGAGGAGGAGTGGGGGGGGCCAGAACTCCCATAGCTCTCCTACTCTTTCCCTCGCTCCATATACCCAGGATAGCTCATATCTGCTGTTACTGCTGCTGCCGCTGCCGCTGCCGTTGCTGTATATAACTTATAGATGGAGTCGATCTTGAAGCTGCCTCTCGCGCGCAAAACAAAGAAAAAAAGAAGAAGCAAATTCCAACTTGCAAAATAAGACGTCTGACGCTCATAACTTTGAAAAGAGAGCGAGCGAGCTATAGAGCCGTATTATAGGCGTAATTCGTGAATTTATTGGCAGAACATTAACTCGCTGTTTTTCCATCGATTTTTCAATGCGCTAAATCCGCTGTGACGTTCTCCCTCTCCCTCTCCCTCGCCATCTGTATAACATATATAAATATATATACGTACGTATATATTTTTGTAAATGTATATTTATATATAGAGCGAAGGATTAGCGAGTATCCAACGATCGTCAGCAATTTTCGTTATTGGCATCGGCCACGTCGAGCGAGATAGCCCGAAGAGAAGATAATCATCGGTTAAACTTGGCGTCGGGATCGCGGGAGAAGTTCGGAGGATTTCTGAAAGATTTTAGCTCGCCACGAGCATTCGCAAGAGATCTGCAGCTGCGAGTACACATATAACAGAGAGAAAGAGGGAACGATAACTATACTGTCTGGGGCAATGAAACGATGCTTTGTATGCATGGCAGGTATACACCGCCGCCCCTGTATGTTATCGACTAATTGTCCATTATACGAACCGCAGTTTGAATTAGAAAATCGATAGTGCGGACGAATTCACATGCGGAGACTGCCCGACTGCATATCGGCATCGCGCCGTTATGCACTGGAAAATGCGATCGTTGATTAGAATACACAGTTTTAAATATAAAAATGAACTTTGTTTCAGCTTATCTCTCGCTGTTTACGGAGAAAAACAAAAGATCGATGAGATTCGCGCACGCTTAATTCCCTTCTCTCTCTGTCTATTTCATACGACGCGGTGCAGCGTCACGTCAAAGTGCGTTATTCCTTTGAGCTCTCTTCATGCGTTCGCGTCGTATAGTGTACAGTCTATACGCGAGCGTCACTTTGGTTTTTCGCTAATACTCTTCTTGCTCCGAGCTTGTATCCTGCTGCCTATGTGTACGTGTGCCTATTCTCTGTACACGTTCGATCAGTCAAGTCTTCTTTCGCCTCTCGCAGTTGGTTGAGCATCCGTTGTATAGTGGCGTATAAACACGAACGACGGAAGGTATATTAACGTCGTCATTTGTGCGGATCCGACTTGGATCGTCGCTTTTTTAATCGCTGCGCCAAACTAACTTGCACGCGAGTGAAATTCCGGCTCATCGCCGTTACTTTTTGTTTTACTTGAAATTATTACTTCAGTTATAACAAAAAACGAGTAAACTAAGGATTCGTACATAGAAACAAAGAAAATTTTTTATTTATATTAAAGTTAAATCCAATTATTGATTGAAAATGTTCTGCATATACTGGGCAAATTGAAACATCTCGAACTTTGCTGCAAATTAAACGAATAAAAAATTTTCATGAAACATTCAACAAAAGAAGGGCATGAAAAAGTTGCTCAGTAGTACGAATCATGATTTGTTCCGGCGCACATTGTTAAGAAAAAAATCTTTTATACTTTCCATCTTATTTACTTTTAATGTGAAATTTAACTCGAACGCACCTTTCTTAATTTCGAAAATAATAAAACTCCTCTCGTAACTTGTCAAAACTTTTTTCTTCGATAATTAAACCCGGCTAAAGTTCATCCGTCGCTTATCCGAAAATCCCGCTAAAATTTATATCAAATAAAGCAGCTGCAGGCAGGGGGTGTGCGCGAAAATTCATGTCATAGTTCGTTCATTCATAAAAATCATGTGCACTGCAGAATCCACCCGCGCTTACGCGAGTGAAACATTTTTCCATAAAAGCTAATTTCCAGTGAAAATGTTTTCGCTCGATCGAAAGCCGCGCGCGCGCGGACGAAGAAAAGAAAATAAAAGAGCCGAGGATTATACCGAAGTCCAGGGCGGAGCGCCGCAAATGCAAAAACGCGCGTTATATATACGAGCGGCAGCGGGAAAAACTTTGTATAAACAAAGCAGCCGCTGCAGTATCAACGTAAACATTCAACAACTATACATCGGAGTGGAATACTTTCTGTCGTGGCAGCGAAGTTGACCAGTCGATTTGCTCGCGAGATCGTTTTCACGGAAGTTTCGTAAAAAAAGTTTTTTTCCCCGCGTGCATAAGCACGTAGGAGTATATAGATTCAAGCCGTAATACGCATAAACACGCGTCGCGCACGAGTATGAGTTTTGGAAATGAAAAACATCGATCGTCGCGATACATTGCGAGGCATTCAAAAGTGCGTCGATGTATTTTCAAACGCGTCGACTTAATGCACGTATGATTCCAATCAATTATCCTGCCCACCAAGTTTACGGCTGCTATATAGATGTAAGTATTGTGGAGTGTAACGTATCCAGCGCGATACAGTTTGAGCTTCGAGCGCGACGCCTATACACCGAGCGATTTACGGCTCTAAACGCTAAAGCGGCGCGTCTGACCTTATAAGGCCTTTATCTACTGCGGCACGATGTGTGCCGTACGCGCTTTGGTGGATCTGCGTTTGACCGCATTGAGCACGAGAGCAAGAGAGAGAGACTTAAGTTATCAGGAGCTCTCGTCCTCTCACTCTCTCTTCCAGCACGTGAAATGCTATTTGCCGAGCGGATAAGTCTCCGGAGGATTGACTAGTGCCTCTCGCGATTCTTTGATATATGTTTCTTTATGTGTTTACGTGTATAAAATACAGTCGTAATAATTCGTTGTAAAAAAAAGGGAACATTCTCGCGTTCTAAAGCAGCGAGGAAAAAAGGGATTTAATGACGGGAAAGCAAAGTAATTGCCATCATTTATCGTTGTTCAATTTGAGAGTACTTACTAAAATGAAGGGAGAAAAAAAAGAACCACGCGCGCACGCGGAGAGAGAGAGAGAGAGAGAGAGGATATATTATTTTATGTAATCGCGAACGCTGGTAGTTATCTCCGTTGTAAGAAAAATCTTAAGAAAAATTTATGGAACTCGATGAATATAAGAAGTTAACTGCGCGTGCTCATAAAATCTTCTCTCTTTCTTTCTCTCTCGCGCGTTGCGATGCTGCGTTATATACCGCTACTGCTTTTACTCGGAGCGATGCCGAGCCAAATGACTCGTTTTTATTATAATATTATATTTATGAAGTCGATTCAATTAGGCATTTCATTCGAAGGAAGAAATATATCGTGTGCCCCATGTTTTATGCGCAACGATGCCATTCGAGGAAAATTTTCCATCCTGTATCTCGACTCGATGATAATTTTTTTTAAGATTTAAGTTTAACGGCGTGATAATTATAAAATTAAACAATTTTTCCGATTATCCAATCTACATCTAGGTTCATATAATACAGATAAATATAGAATAACTGTTAACTGCTCATATTCCTTCGAGAAATTATTTGGCTTCTTTCGCAACACGCATCAAAAGTATACCAAAGTCATATTACTTTTCACTTTAAGGTTTTTGGCAACTAATTGTGTCAATGAATTCTGATAATTCACTTGACCGATCATTGTGAAAACTTAGGAGTACATCAGTTTCGAAGAAGTTGATAAAACTGCCGCACCTATCACTTGTGATGGCTCTTTTATTTTCGCAATTATTCCTTTTGATAAAGAAAAATTTTGTAATGAAACAAAATAGCTGCAGCTCAAGAAAATTATAAATATAAACTCAAACTTTGATACGCATGCTAGTAGGAAATCAGTAATAACTTTGTTTTGTTGGTAAAACTACAAGAGTTTTCCAAAGTATTTTTGTTTAATAATGAGTGTAGCAATAAAAAAATTGAATTTATTTATTCACTTGAATATTAATTTTTTTTGCATTTTAATTTTATATCAATATTATGCAAAAAATCATAAAAAACTTTCCATCTTCCTGCTGATTTGAAAAATAAATTTTTTTTCTTTCATTCAGTCGTCCAAGTGTTATGATATAATCATCTTCTACGAGGATAAAAAAATGAAAAACACGTCGCAATATCCATCTATCTGCATTCTGCAATCGAGCTTGCCACTGGTATATCTTTGATCATTAGATACGCTGCACGATTTTCCATGAAGCAATTTTCATCAACATTTTCATTAGCTCGAAGCTGCATGATTCCAGGTCGTCAAAGCCGATCCTTCATATATAAATCGAGTTGAAATTTCGAGACGCTTGACGTTTTTTTATGCACGATATAGATAATCTCGGAGCCGATCGTCGGGCAAAAAACACACGGATACGCGCGGGCGTATCGATCAATTTTTAACGCGCAGCTCGAACGAGTGCCAGAAGCAGCAGTAGCAGCAAAGCCATACCACCTATACATGGCATTGAATAAACCATCTACATACGCACGCGAGCCCTCTGGAGAAAATAAAACTGAAACTACCTGCATCAGGAATTCTCTGTAGTATAAGTTTCGGGGAGGAGCAGAGCAGAGCAGAGCAGAGCGACGGCCAGGGGAAGAGGGGGTGCAGGAGGGGGATGGAGGGCTCGAAGTAGGCGAAACACAAGTAGCTGCAGGATTGCAGGGCACAGAACGAATGTCTAAGTAGTTGCGATGATTTATTTATACGCCCGCGCGCAGCTCTTCCCCGACGCCTTGTGTGAGTGTACGTATAAGCTTCGCCAGATCTCTCCTGTGTGTAGGTGTGTGTATATAGAGCTCGAGTGCGATTGACCGTATTCCAATTGCGCTTCCGCAAAGAAAGAAAAGTGTTATAAGTACGTGCATAATGTACATGTTTGGGAGAAGGCAGGAATTTTTTTTCTCGTGCATCCGAGAGCTTCGAGACTTCGTGACTAGTAAGCAAACGCTTTACATTTGCCTATGAGATAAAATTTGGGTTATACACGTTCGCGTCAGGGGGGGAGTATATATATTCGCACAATGGATCTCGGCTATCGATATGAATTTCCTTTATTATCCTTATTTTGGCGATAATTCGAATTCGAGTGCTCGATCCTTGTGTTATTTCAATCTAGTTGTTCGTTCGAATGTAGGTGAATTTTCGATGTAACTATGGAAAGACCGAGCCATGACTGTTTATTCAAGATGCACGGTATAGGAACTATCTGTGCGCGTGCATCCAATCATTATATAGTCTTTAGCTGTTATTTTATTTTCGTTGCTCGAAACTCGTGTTGTTTTTTCTCTCAGTCGACGTCGTGATTCAAAGAGGCAAAAAATGCAAATCGATTGCTATTTTTTTTTTTTTTTTACCAATACAGAGTAGAGAGGGGAACGCGGCGGTTTCTCCTCCGGTATACATCGACAATTCGGCTATTCCCTGCGAATTTTCAGCGAACCGCAAAAGTAACTTTGTGTATATCCGAGAGCCCGCAGAGAGAGCTTGTTCGACAGAAAAAGCCTCGCAGGATTAGCACAAATGGGTGAATGTCAAGCGAGAAGAGCACGAGGGGGTGGAAGGGGGTGACGCGCTGGTACACTATGCAAAGTATTTAAAATCCAGTGAAAGCTGCCAAAACCACGAATAACATCGAGCTTGCGGCCGGGGCGATCTGTGTATAAGTAAGACAGGAACAGAGAATTGCGTGGGGCACACCGCCGCCGCCGCCGCCAAGAGAGAAAAGATTTAATCGAGTGAAATTTCGTTTGATATACATTTCAGCGATGCCAACTCGGAGCGCACAGGGAGACGCTGCCTCCGCCACCAGCACGAGCCAACTGATTGATTCGCGATGCGTATTATAATGATGCGGAGGAAGAAAAAAAGGTAAAATATAACGATTCTGCGCCTGGCGATGAGAAATTCAGTATTCCAGATCGATACGAACTTTTTACGCCCTCGTGAATACGAAAATAATATATATAGATGTTATGTTCTACTCGTCTCGCGTAACTAATTCATGCGTGTGTGTATACAGCTCGTCTTTTCATTAAAAGCGACCGCTCACGCGGGTAACGCAGATCTCTCTTTCCCTCTCTCTCCAGCTTTCTCTCGTCTATGCACGCGGCAGCTGGCACGAAACTCGTCCATGCGTGTGCACATGTAATAAGCGTTAGTCAATTAGCAAAATAAAGCTCGGCAAGCAAGCAACGGCGCAAGTTACATAATATAAATATAAACTGCATCCAATTAAGCTCGATACGAGACAAATATAGCCTCGTATCCATGATGTGTATAATTGAACGATTCGCCGCCGTCGTCGTCGTCGTCGTCGTCGTAGTCGTGCGAGTGACGTGCGCATATACACGCGTTTTATTATACCCAGAAGAAGCGAATCAAACGCCATTTATATATATCGAAGGGGTGTTAGCGTTTAACGACGCGTTACGCGCGCGACTTTTTGCTCTTATCGCGCGCGCGTATATGTACG
The DNA here is from genome assembly GCA_902732785.1 of Trichogramma evanescens. NCBI lineage: Eukaryota > Metazoa > Arthropoda > Insecta > Hymenoptera > Trichogrammatidae > Trichogramma > Trichogramma evanescens. The sequence continues at coordinate 6,753 of CACVKI010144948.1, forward strand.
TACGTTATTGCAAGGGAGCGAGAGAGAAATTCGTCGATATATACGTTTGTTTGAGGATGCTACATGCTCGTTGCACACATGTCGCTTGCGTGTTATTTGCGCACGTTTGATTAGATGTATTGCCGCGCGCGTACTCATTAAAGGGATACCTTTATGTAATATCATTATCGTAAATCGCGCGATCGGATGCAATTATTTTACTAATAATCTTTGCTCTTTAGAAATACTTTGTAAATCGCTTTAATTGCAAAGTGTCTTACTAAATACTAGATCAGCGCTTTTAATGCGAGTGGCTTATCAATCAATGTCGATTTATCGTCACTGTCCAATTAATCACCAGTATAAGTTAATTCATAAATGCGATGTTTGAATTAACTGTTCAAAATGTAATTTTATCCAACACGTCTGCCTAGGACATGCTTTCCTCTCCTGACCTGACTCTTTGCTGTATGTATTACGCCAGTGAAATCGATAAACCATATCTCTGCGTATAAATATATACTGGCATGGATCGAGATATTATACCGAGAGCCGCGCAGAAGTCGTCGTGAGATTTTTCAGCTTTCGAGCGAAACGTCATTGTCTTTTTTTACGCTCTCTTTCTTTTTCTGGCTCTACGACGAATCATCAAGTTCATATCGAAATTAAAAATGGAAGAACATCGGTAGTTCTCATGCGCACATTTTAGGATAATAAACGAAGAGAATAAAAGGCCATAACGATGATTGAGTCTCACGCGGGCGAGTTTAAATTCTCGAAATGAAAACTCGTTAGTTTATAATGCCATTCAGCGCGCAGCCGAGAGTACATATTATGGTACGTATATACCCCGAGAGCTGCTAATTAATGGCATACATAATGATTATTGACAAACAATCCATTAAGATTACACATCGTGTATTATACGGTGAGTCGTTAAAAAGTACACATATCATCATAAGCGGGTGAAAGGAGAGCAAAAGAGAGAAAGAGTAAAAAAGCAGCAACAACAACAATAACAACAGTAACAACCGCAAGCCAAGCATCGATTTTCAAAGCCACCGCAGCAGCAGCAAATGTCGCATCTTTCACTCTTTTCCTCGGGTGAAACTTCATCTTCGTCATCACCTCCCAGACTTTATCGACTCTAAAAAGTAAATAGGCTCCGCATTCAGTAGGGTATATAGAACACAAGGTGGCCCCCCTGAATAAAGACATACATCTACATGCACGTGTAGCTGTATACTCGACGAGCGATGATGCGTTGAGACCGTATGTGTGCCATGCTACACGTGTGGCTGGGTGTGTTTGTGCACGTAATAAAACGACTTTTTTACTATCCTCGCAATACGCGACGTATACATATATAAGCGTGCAGCAGCACAGCCGTATACGAATGAGAAAAGCATAACGGGTTGGCTGAATAAACAAGAACATTATCGAAATTTTATTTTTTCGATAAATGTCCTCTTCGGCCAAGCAAACAACAATTACGACACGAGAAATGAGAAAAAAAGAGAAAGAGTGAAAGAGAAAAAAAACGCCAAGATAACAAGTGCACTTTTCAAAGTCCTCGAATAAATACTCGATGCGAACGATTTCATTTTCGTCGCCGAAATGATAATAATAACAATAATAAGGTTAAGAACTTTCTGAAACGGATCGTTTCCTTTTCTCCGATCGACGTCGTTATATCTATACGAACGAGAAAGGATGTATTTACGATGTGTCGCCAACCATCGAGAGATAGCGAGTGCCACATTTTCGAAATCAATTTTTGGCCAAAAAATATTTCCGAAGAGCTTTATAATGTACAAGAGTATTTAACACGATGAAATTTTGATCGACCGTTGCTTCGTGCGATTTCGATTAAATTAACTGTATTGGACAGAAAAAAAGTCAAAACGATCGTTCGTAAAAAGGCTATACAAGCTCGACAGACGCGTTAACCCAATTTTCAGCATAAAGCTGCATTTTCGTTTGAAATAATCGACCCCCTCCCCCAGGTTTTTCCCTCCACGTCCGCGACTCGAGCTATCGAGATAGAGAAGCTTTTCCCAGATGCTTAACAACAAAGCTGCAGTATATGTGTGATTGACATTATGATTACGAAAGAATGAAACTACTGTAATGGAAAACGTGCTTTCAGCTTCGAGAAAATGCGTTTTGTAAATGTCATTCAATTTTTTGAAGCATACATATATTTTTTTTTTGATTTTACGAAAGCAAAATGTTGAATTAGTTTTTCACGAAAATCGATGTAAAATGCTGGAAGTTTCTATACTGCAAACTAGCTCAGTCAATATGACATTTCAAAAATATTGCATACTGATGTGGTCCGATGTTAAGCCGTGGAGGTAAGTACTAACAAGGAGAGCTTTTCAGGTCCGGGTCACAGATCTTTACCAAACTTTTTCGGGGGTCTTCTGGTACTCAATACTGAAGCTCCCTGTGCTTAGTTTGATCCAATGGGCCTTAGGGCCCATTTTGTAGAGGACTTTCCACATTATCAAAAAATCGTTGTTATTTTCTATATCGATATAGAAGTACTTAAACGAAAAAATGCAACGATCAAAAATTTTAAAATTTTTCAAAGAATCTGCTTGAATTTTTTCAGAATTTTTGGGACCATCTATCACTTAATTCATGAGGCCCAAATTTGACACTTTTTTAATCGATTTTAGGACTTCTTAAAGAGAGTGGTTGATGGTCCCAAAAATTCTGAAAAAATTCAAGCAGATTCTTTGAAAAATTTAAAAACTTTTGATCGTTGCATTTTTTCGTTCAAGTACTTCTATATCGATATAGAAAATAGCAAAGATTTTTTTATAATGAGGAAAATCCTCTACAAAATGGGCCCTAAGGCCCATTGGATCAAACTAAGCACAGGGAGCTTCAGTATTGGGTACCAGGAGACCCCAAAAAAATTTTGGAGCAAATCCATGACCCGGACCTGAAAAGCTCTCCTTGTAAGTAATCCATGATAATCTACAACAAACATTGACTTTGTTTCGTAATATTAGACATTCTCTCACAGCGGATAATAAACATGAGTTTTTGACTTTTTAACGGCCGCACATACGCGCGCAAGAGGCAAAATAATGTGCGTGCCACGCGAAGAGGAGGATATATATAATCATGCGCAGCGTGGCGCGGCGCGAGCCTTTTGGATGCTATCCAAAACTCATCGTTCTGGACGACTGCTTTCGACTTAATTACCTCGGCTGGAAAACATTTTCGCTATGTTTGCTTTTAGATCTATCCGAGCATGGCTTATGCCCCTATCCTCTTCGCTGCTGCGGAGCTCAGCTGTGTATGTAGCCAGGGCATGAGTCGCTATATAATACGTTTGCTGCTGCGCTACGCAACGAAATCGCGCTTTTTGCCTGCACATAATTATGCTCCGTAATGACCGGAGAAATTATAATCCACTGAGCTTCAATCCACGCAATTGTTTGCCGTCTCACAGCGCGCGGGGGCAGCGAATCAGAACTCGGCGCGTCGATAATATTTTACCTGTAACTCTTTGCCGAGCGATACATATTGGCAACGAAAAAAAGTGCAAAATTACGAAACGCGTTCGATAAGCGCGCGAGGATATAAAGAATTTTCAAAGGTGCGATTTATATTTAACGTAATACGGCGAAATATTGTTTGACAGCTGCCGCCGTATATAGCTGTAATAAAAGTTTTTCAACTTCAAATTGACGTTCGAGATTGAAGCGGTCGGTGCCGGAGCTATATACGCGAGAGCAAAAGATCGACGCTCGTCTATATACACGATATATAGATATAATGATATTGGATGTCTGGCGTGTTCGAGCGCTCTATGACGAATACTTAAAAAAATTGGATCAATCCAAATCCATTTGCGCGACATCGAGCGTCAGCTTACAATGAAGTTGTGCTGGCACGAAAAAAAAAACGAAGAAGATAAAACTTTCAAGAGCACACGTAAGGGTCGAATTTAATCGTCGTACCAGCCATTTACAATCAAGTACTTTTTTTGAGACGCGGCTATAAAGTTTGATTTTTAAGAAATTAACACAAAAGGAGAGAAGGTAGCATACGTGGACGTTGACGCAAGTAGTTCACCGTTTGAATTTTGATTGTTGCACCGTACATTATGTTTAACGCGAAGCTTACATTTACCGCATTATATTTGATGCCATTGTGTGTGCGTTACTTGTTTCTAGCAAACTAAGAGCCTTTGTAACGTAACGAATGCGCGCCGCCGAGCTTCTAAACTGCGCATGATTAACGTGCATTGTCATCGATGCGCAAAGTACCACAGTATATATACACCGTTGAGCTGGAGAGTAGTTTTGTACTCGAATAAATTTAATGCATTAATAGCGGGTATTAGTATAATCCTTTTGTGCGCACGCGAACGATTTTCCCGCGACTAAGCAGCAGCACCCAGAAAATAAAACGACGCTTTGTAAACTAGAACGCGAGAAAATTTAGGGGCCCTGGCTAAATTTTCGCTCGATCGCACCGAGATACTAAAAGTATATTTTCAGATTGCCGCTCTAGTCCTCGTAAAATACCTATGCATGAAATTGAAATTATTATGCGATAAAAAACCGTCGAGTCAAAATTGACCATCCATCCGAGAAAAATCTTTATCACCTATTCAGCGGCTCTGAAATAGAGATTTGCAGTAGTTCTGAGTTGAAAAATCGGATTCGATATTTCTCATCTATAACTCGGTATCTGATGCCCATCTCGTATCTTATGGTCTCTGAGGATGCTACTGTTATTTCCGCTCGAAATCAAATGCGCAATTCGTAGAATACCGACGCTATCAATTCCGTATAAACCTGCCCCGAGAAATGTTGTTTCTCTCTCGACTCTATAATTAACGTTTATAATATTGTTCCGATCGAGCGCGCACATCGGCATCTGAAATTCTTGAGATTTTCGATCACGTTTCCCACTGAACTGCAAACCTATCGATCGATTCGTATAAAAACAAATCATTCGCGCGATTACGAAGTATAATGCAAGTCAATGATTATTAGAATAAAACCAATATTTACGGCTCTGCCAATAATACAATAGAGTCGGGCGCAAGATAGTGGCAGCGGTGGCAGTAGCATTTCCATGAATAGGATTACATAAGCTCTGCTCGAGCGACTCGCAGATATCGAGGTAATTGATGCAGCTTCACCTCCGCAGATAGGTATATGAGTCTTTCAAATTTAGCAAAATTCTATTTGGAATGATTTTCTTTTCTATATAAATATGATATATAAGTCCGTGAAAAATCTCGCTTAAATTTTTCTTTCGCTGTCACGAGCACGCTTACTTGTATTATATAGAAACTTTCAAAAGTCAGTTTGGTTGTTGAACGCGATGAAGAAAATCATGAAACTGCGCATTTTCGATTTTTCTTTCGGCGAATTTGTTTTCTCTCTATATTGACTCGAGAATCCACTTAACTGTTACAGAAAGGATTTGAACAATGATGATATTCAAGCGTCAAAACATTCCATTCGTACGTGAAAATAACTTGATAAATAAATGTTGAAATGGCAGTAATTTTTCAGAAATATTTCAATGAAAAACTTTAAAAAATCGAATTGAAACTTGAACTTATAGAAGTATTTTAATCGTCATTAACTTTTTTTAAAACTTTACAACTCTCAAGAGATCAATGAATGACATTTCCACTGGTTGAGATAAATTTATTTGTTAACAATGAAATAATAATCATGACATCTGTCATTATTAACACTGAAAATTCGAAATTTAAGCTTTTTCTGTAATATCGATAAAAATCAATCCAAGAAAAAATAAAAATTCGGACCGATCCTTTTTCCGGTTCAATGGAATTACTCGACATTATTATCGTGAATTCAATTAAAAAAAAAGACAACTGTTAATAAGGGCAAAATAGTTTTTCAATAATTACGACCCTCTAACTTTTATTTACGTATTGGCTTTTATCAAGACTTAATATTCATTAACATACTTCTATCATGGTTTTACCGACACCTCGTTGAACTCGACTCTTCGCAGGTGTTTCCGGCCAAGCTGCGCCACAAGAGTATATGCTCGAGCGATCGAAGCGATGAAAAATTGTTTTACGGCAGTTCGCATTATTTTTAGCGACTTTTCGTAATGTATGCATGACAAAGTATTTCCAGAGTCCATAGAGCCCCCTCCTGTTGTCCTGAATTTCCTCCTCAGCTCGTGAATTTCCGTGAACTTTTACGACAACTCCATGTTATAATTTCACATATATTCAAGAGTCGACATTTTTTATACGTCGCGTCCTCGCAGCAGCTCTAATTACCATCCCGCACCGCAATATGTGCAACGCTTGTGCGAAAAATTTTACGCCATGTCTTTTCTCTTTTATTCTTCAGTGGTGTGCGCGCTCGTAGCGCCTCTGTGCTGTGCTGCTGCACATTTCGTCAAAAAATTCCTTTTCACGCTGGGCGCATCGACGAGTCATTTTAATTTCGCTTTATACGACGTATTGTCCATTATTCGAAATGACAGTTTTGCAACAAATCGATACAAAAGTAAATTGAATTTGATTTGGTTTCTGCATTTGCGTTTCGAGTGCGCGGCATTAAACATTTTGAGTGAATCGTTAAAAACATTTTTACTTGATGAAACATTTACAAGGTAAAGCCGCGTGTGCATACAGTAAAGAGAAAATGAAACACAATTAATATCAAAATGAACTGCGGGGTTTGATGAAAGAAAGTAACTTTCCACGAATGTACGTATGCATTTTGAAAAAGGTAAACTTGGTAAAAGGGAATACAAAGTAAAAAAAGAAAAGAGCAGAATCGAGCTCGCGTTTACATCATAAAAGAGGGATAATGTGTACTGAACGAATCCACCAGAGACCCGCGCGAAGCAGCAAGCAGCTTTGGTTCATCCGCAGTATTGTTTATCAATAAGCTGAAACTTGTTGCTTCGGCGCACATAAACCTATATAGTCAAGTAGGCACCCCCGACCGTACGGTATCAAAAAGCGAATGATTTTTTTTTTATATTTTGAAAAATCCAGCGAAAAATCTCCGAATAGCCATTGAAATCCTCGAAGCCTCCGAGTCGAAATAAGATTCGCTCGACGATCCGCTCGAAAACGCATAATAAGCGACAAATGAAATTCACACGCTCGCGCGTTCATTGTACTTTTTTTCAGTCATACACAATACACACGCGCATTATTAAAAGTCCGAGTATAGCGCGTGTAGGACAGGGAAAAAAATTCGCTACACGTGCAGCAGCGGCAGCAGCATCGTGTGATTATATGCACATTGCGCGTAATTGAATCGCGCGTTCCCTCTCTTTTTTTTTGTTCACTCGCATTCGTGACTTTTTTTTCGTTATAAACATGCTCGCGCGCGCACACACGCTTGTTATAGCGCGGAATATAAGCCGACACATGCATACACACATTTTCTCAATAGAGTATAATTGCAGTATACACGCATGGCTCTTGTATATGTACGAACCGAAAATTCCGCATATTTTTATTATTTTGCAGTTTCAGTTATATCGTTGTATCTTTCTCCCTCTCGCTTTCCGCGCGTGTACACGTCAAGTTTAATTCGTTTTTACTTTTCGGGCACACAAAAAATAAAAGAAAGAAAAAACGCGTAATTCAATTAAAAATGTTTTACACGTAAATATTGACCTAACGCGACTCTTCTTCTCCTTCTTTTTCTCGATTTTTTTTTCTCTTGTCTTGCCTCTCGCGCGCGCGGTACGGAATTATTTTTAAAATTTTTTAACAACTATTTTTCAAACGCGAATATAAGCGAGCGAGTTTGATTCTCCGAGTCGCGAAATTCGTCGGCCGCGCGCGCTCGACTTTAATGACGCTTAATTTCGTTACATCGAAAATTGCGAGCGATGAAAAGTTTGCCGAAAACGCGCGCGTTGAAGGCATCGTCGGCGCGCGCATTTTCGCCCTATGATCTTTGCATTTACATCGCTTGCCTCTTATTACAGCGCATTAAATAAGGGAATGCAGTTACTATCCTTTCCACGGTCAGCACCGTTAATTAACTTTCGACGTAGAGAGCGGCAACAGCTGCAAGTCCAAAAATTTCTTTCCTCGCATTTTTCGCTTTAATTAGAATTTATTATTTTTTGAATGACACGACTCGTAATAACACACACGGAATTTTAATTCTCCAATTGTTATTTTTATTTATTGTTACAAAGGTTGGTATTTTTATTTTTTGAATTTTCACTATTTACGTGGAATGAAAGCACCAGTATGGTAGTTTGTAAAAGTCAATTTTCGCATGGAATTTGAAAAGCTAACTCCAACCTAGGCAAAATGAAATTTTGATTTCTACAGACATTTTCTATAGAGAAAACCGGTGATTTAAATATTGACATCTCTAAAAGCAGTGGACTGGCTGAGTAAAATTGTACACCACCTTCGCGGAAATGCTATTTAGGGATGTTTTTTTAACATTCGCGAGGTGCATAACGCCGAGGCTGTAAATAGGAGTCGCTCAGCCACGGAAAAATAGGGTAAGAAAGTTTTTATTTCACAAGTCGGAGGTGGAGTAATAACACGCGCCCTCGACCATTGAAAAGATGGTATTTTTTCAATTGAAATAAACTACCGCGCACTACTTTAACTCGATCAATTAATAAATCCACAAAGTACAATGATGTAAAATCAATTCTTGAGGCATACATTGCATCGCGTGGCATTCATTCCCGCTTCGCCGAGGTATTCGAAGTCGGTATGAATTCGTGTTTTCTTTTTCGCGCATATACCGGAGAGAAATCCAACTACGGCAAAACTACTTTGACTGCCTTCTATAGCTTTTCTCTCTTTCTCTCTCTCTCTCTCTCTCTCTCTCTCTCTCTCTCTCTTTACACACGCTCACACAGCCCGCAGATATATACATGCATTTAGTATATACACGAAAACGTCTACTATATATATTTGTATGTATATAATGCGCCTCACTCCGTGCGGAGCGAAATAAATTGCGCGCACTCACTGCTCCGCATCCGCGCCGCGCACACACACGCGCCACGGTACAGTGCCGAGCTTGCAACGATATAAATCAATTTCCGAATCTCGGGCTTTGCAAGCTCCGTCGCGTACACAATACCCCTCGCTCGCTCTCGCGCTCTGCACTCTTGTGCATCGAGCTCTTTTTCTTTCTCTCACTCTCTCCAAGCGTTCGAAATGCCAAACTCATATACATGTCACGATTTTGAGGATTTAATTTCTGTATACGTATACAGCAGCGGCTACGCCGATGCTTGTGATAATGTGCGATCTATATGGAGAAACGAACAGTCAACCGCTGTTGTTTCATTTTTTTAATACGAAATGTCTAACGGTATCGACAATATTTTTATTCAAGCCTATTGGATCCAAAAAATTGTCGACGCAGTTACAGTAAAAGAAGAGTGTCAATTACGATGAAACACATGATAATACTATATTGTTACAAACATACCAGGAGTGAAAAATCTCTTCACCGAATTGTATAATATATTTAGAAGGATTTCCAAATCAAATTCACCTAATGCACAATAGCAGTATCAAATGTTCGTGCCACGCGTAGGGTACACAAGCACAACTTCTCCTTGAATGAGCATGGGTATAAGTAAATTCATAATGTTAAGTACACAGCTCGATGCAACTCGGAGATTGTACATCGAACTCGAGCAGAGAGATTAAAACAGTGAAAAATTCAAAATAGAAGTAACGTTTTCATTATTGAGAGTTGATTTTCTCGAGTAGACGAACTAATCGAATCAAGCTTTACGCTGGAATTCTTAAATATTTAACGATCCACTTACGCACGGAAGCAATTTTCCTGGGCGATGCGCGCGCGCGCGTGTGTGCGTGATAAGTCGGCGTCATCAAGGATTCAACGAGTGTTTATGGCTTCGCGCGAATTGCCAAATGCTTTTCTTGTGTCTTGTCTTTTTTTATATATATAATAAATCGAATTTATTTTCGACGCTGCTCTTTATTGGCGCGTGAAAATTCATTGTAAAAATCGCTGCAGCTGCGGCGTCGATTGGAAGAGATATATCGTATATATATCCAGACGGCGAATTCTGCGCTGCACAGAACCTCGTCGTCGACGATTATGAGAAAAAACTTCGCAGCGGCAGCAGCAGCAACACCAACAGCAGCAGCAGCAATCCCCCCTTGGAAAATAAATTCAGCTCACTTTGTGACTCGCTGCCGGGGTAAGCTTCGGCATTTCGTTAAAATCTTTTTCGACGTACCGAATGAAAAATCGCGCTTGGTCCGGTCAAATTGTTATAAAGCGCGTATATATATGTACATCGGGATGCTTCACGCAGCGAACGTCGCGAAAAGAGAATCGATGAATTGCTTTGCATGCACGTATATCCGTAAGGAATTCGAATAACGGCCTGTCACAATAACGACGCGACAAGAGGATATACGCACACGATTCCTTGCCTCTTGCTCTCTCTCTCTTTCTTTCTCTCTTTTGCGCCAGTAGTTTTTCGACGCAGAGGATTTTCATGCTCCTTAAACAGAGAGGAAAGCCCTTATTTGCAGTTTTATCTTGCCCGCGTTTGGTCCTTGATCTATTGTATTCGGATGGGAGACTTGTCGTGCGTCGTTTTTTTGCTCACGCTCATTTGACGTATCGAGTACGGAAAAAGAAGAAGCCTTTGATGTTGCGAGAAAAACTCATTGACGAGAAACGTGAAATTTTATTTTTACGCGGATTATGAATTCTGTCCGCGTGCACCATACGCGAGCCTTATAATAAATATTAATCTGCAATGAATTTTGAACGTCGTGCTTTCTTCGGCTCTAGAATTCTATAACAATGAGGAATGATGCATTATTCAATGAAAAGAAATAAAAAAAAACACAGACCCTCCGTTCAGTAAGCCGTAACCCACTCCAATAAGTAGGTTGAAAAAGTTGTTATCGTGGTACTTTTTGCCGATTTTTTCTTACATATCAATGAGCTATTGCTATCGATTTTTTTTACTTAATAGTTTTTTAATGCGCCGTTATAACCATTATTTTTTGTCTCGTTTTCCAACATTTTGAAGCTAACTTTTTTAACATAACATATAAAGCTCTCAATTATTTCATTTTAATTTTTAACTTTAGCTCATTGACTGATATGAAAAAATTCTTAATCACATTTAATTCCACAAACTAATGAGTTAGTGTTTATTGGTATATGACCATTATAAAATCTGAATATCAAGTTTAATTGGTAACGCAGTTCATTGAATACATCTTCCTTAGGCTTTCTTGAACATTTTTTTGTCTTCAACTTGCCTTAACGAGGCAACAGCTGATCGAATTACAGGAACGGAGAGAAAGAGAGAAGGGGGGCATACGAACTGTCTCTAATTAATTTTCGAAGTGAATTATTTCCGTTCTATTATCGGGAGAAGAGAGCAGCAGTAGCAGCAGCTACGGTATACGCTCGTCTTCTGAAACTAGCAGATGCCGATACAAACAGGAGCTAAAAGCTTCGTGCTATAGGTCTGTAGATTAGGAAAGAGATAAAGACAGCAAGAGAGTATAGTCATGCTTGATTGATATTCCAAGTTTACTTGAATGTTCATAGATAAACTGGCAAAATGAATTCTGATCGTAACCGTAGCCTTGCAACTCCTTGACTTTTTGCTTTGATCATTATCAATGACGTCATTATGGCGACGGTGGTTACTGGTAGAATAATTTAATCTTTAACTCAGCACTGGTTTTGATCATAATCAAATCGAATGAGTAAATAATAATTGCTGTATAAGGCCAACGTTTAAGATGATGGAAATAAATATTTAAAGAAATCAATTAACACAACAAAAGTACCATCGATAACAAAGACATTTCCACGACTAGTGAACAAATATTTTTTTCGCGCGACGATATTTCGACGCTACCAAGCTCGTAGCGTTAATAAATTCAATCACACGGTAAAATGACGATTAAAGCTCGCACCATCAATTACGCGCGTAATATGTGCACATAGCAGTGAAAAAGCTTAGGCTGGCCAAATATAATAATTACGATATGCAACGTCGCAACATATTTGCAATGCTTTGAGGAGATCGCATCGCTCGCGTTGCGTTTCCATGTGACCGTGTATGTGCGTGCGTGGGTGCTTGCATTGCAGATATACGCAGCACATTATATATATATACGGTATTACTGTATACGCACAAGTGTGCGCAACAGCAGCAGCGGCGGCAGCATCGCAGAGGGAAACATACGTGGGCGTAAATAGTTTGGCATACACGAGGTTAGGGGGCCGAGCCGTGGCCCATTTTCTCACGTATATAGCATATACAGAGACGTGGAGTCAGCGCGCGAGCGAAGTGAACGCACAGCATCGGCCCCCCACACACACGTACAGACGCACACCACTCACCCCCCGCAGCAGCAGCATCAGCAGCGGCAGAGGGAAAGAGACAGTTTACGTAGTAGGTATATAGAGCTCGGCGCAAGCTCTCTCTCTCTCTCTCTCTCTCTCTCTCTCTCTGACGTCATCAGACTAGCCGGGCGGACTAAAGCGTGCCGAGGTACACGGCATAAATATAGGTATATAGGCAAAGCCCCCGGCTTTTCGGCCATAACCAACGTTATTGCATATCCTCTCTCTCTCTCTGCTATATACGCGCGCAAGGCAGTAACGGCAGCAGCATCGTGCACCGCCTCCGGCGGATTCGACGTCGCGCGTTCTGTGCCCGTGTACAGAGGTATCGCTCGAAATATTGACCATCGCGTGACATTGTAGGACAAATGTTGCAGCATTTCATCTGTATATAATATTTGAATGCGTGCACCTGACTGCCAGTTTTTTTCCTCCTTTTCCTTTCGATTATCGTCATTATTATTATTATTATTATTATTATCATTGTTCTCGTATCGTTGTGGAAAGTATCGCCGAAAGCGAGAAATACATTCCTGAAACTACACGAGCCAAATAGTCAATAATGAATATTTTTGGAAGCCAAATGAAAAATTCGAAAATACTCATTTTTGTATATTTCAGGCACATACATAGACGGTCTAGACACAAACAATGGAACGCGCGAATCATCAAAGGGATTAGGAGCGAGAACTCGATAACGATTGATGTAGAGCTGCTCAATGGACTGTGATGGACTAATGAAGACTCTTTGGAACACGCAGTCGTCTGTGGACCCACAGATCTGTACGTTGAAAAAATTGGCAAATATCTATTAATTTAAATTATTATAAAATAATAATAATGAAATGGAAAAATGAAAGACTCGATATCTGCTGTGTTGGAACATACCTCTCTAGCCGATAAATCACTTTTCATTTTTTCGAGTGCTTTGAGGACATTAACGTTGAACAATAATAGTTGGACGATCAGCAGCAGAGGTGTAAAGAGTAAACTAATAACTATTTGGACAGAGCAATTTTTGTTTTACAATCAGCAATAAATTTAATACATTAAATTTACCATCAAATTTTTCAATTCAATCAATTTAATAATCAAAGATCAATCAATTTAATTATTTTTTTAATTATTTCAGTGATTCGCAGAGAAAAAAAGGGTTGATCTAGCATCATCCAACTCAATCTAACGACAAATGAAATTTAATAAAACTTTACAGGCAGAGTATAGAGGAAATAGTTGCACAATCTGCTCATTTGTATGAAAATCAACATATAATCTACCTAGTAAGTATAAACATGCGCGCGTGAGGGCGAGTGTGTGCGTCCCGCAATGCGGCTGCGTTATCACCACCATCGGCCCTGTCTGCTCTCTCGGTTTTGCCCAGTGCACACACACACTCACACCTACACACATTTATCACAATATAAATTCACACACATTTTCCTGAACACACGCACACGAATACGCGTGTGAGAGACTCGCACTAGTATTGTGGGTAAGTTAAGTATGCAACATATCCTTTATATGTGCAAAGTATATACTTGCGAAAGTTCGCATGGAATTTTGCATACGCAGCGTATATTATATAAAACACGAGCCAGTGCCGCCAGTGTGCTTTTCTTGGCGCGCGGACGATATCCAACATGCTTCCTTGTTAATACATTTGAGCATAAGTAGGTCATGTTGAACCCAGAAGAAAAAGAACATCCATTGCAAGTTCAACCCGATCGCACGTAGTGATGGATTATTTTCTATCGCATCGAATTTCATTTTTATCTGAATCACCAGACTGGCTGTAATAATAAAAGACTGATTTTGTTTGATTTTAATGTTTAGTATTGGGCACGCTGACTTTGGGTCGAGTCAATGTGTTATGAATTTAGTTTGTTCAGTTTTTGTTTTAAACAAGAGGCAGGTAAAAGTTGGGCATTGATGTTTTGGAAACATGAGATACCGAGTTTTTACGTTGATTCAATATAGCCGAGCTAGTCGCGCGCGATGCCGTATTTACTTTCTTGCATTTACCAGTAGCAAAAGGAAAATAAGAAATAAAAAAGGAATATAAACTTTTCCTATACACATCACGTATACACGTCAGATTATTTTTGAGGATGCCGAGAGAATAACGAGCTTATGGTTTCTTCGAGCTTATGTGCTGCCTGCAACGGCAGCTTGCGCCTGCAGTGTAGCAGTTAGAGAACTTGAGCTTTAGTTCGGTAAAACAAAAGAAGCAATATTGATACGCGAATCGCTTGTGTGAGCTTTTCATTTGTTTTTTCCACAGAATCTTTACTTCTTTTTCGATGAAGCATATTTCATTTGTCGTACGAAGAGCGAGTTTACTGGATCCCGAGTTCTTATTTACAGTATAAATCCTTTGTCAATAAAAAACATCGTTCGCTTCGCATTCAGCCCACAGAGTCGACTGACAATATTAATCCTCGCCAAATATTAATATCGTCAAACAGCGACGCGAAGACGATTTCAAAGGGTTATATATTTCGTGTCAATCGTAAATTCGAAGGTTCTTTGAAAAGTATTTGTCGCTCGATAGGACGCAATTTGACCCAATCAGTAATGAATGCGAGCAAGTGGCACTACAATCAGCGGACTAGTTGGAAATTTCTTTGAATCGCTGGAAGCGTAGGGTGTGCAACTGCCATAATTAATAAATTAGCCAGTAGTGTATACAAGTTATTAATAAAAACTGGCCGTGTCATCAAACGAAATTCACTGCATTTTGAGCCTCGGTTACCTCTATCCCTCTGTTTAGGGAAAAAATTCTTTTTATAATAAATATGTACATCAAGCGGAGGCGCAGTATCAGGCAGTACATGTACAAAGCTACGCGTTCGGTAAACACATTAATGTCAAGCTCATGAATAATAAATACGAAACACGTCGTACACGGAGTCTACTGCTGCTGCAACACCATCGTCATCTCCGCACTGTGTCTGTACGTGTATACATGTGCACGTGTGTGTGTGTGTATCGTTTGACTATTACGTCATATGCAAACGCGGCTCGGTGCATCGGTGTATCGCACAATTGATGAATATATGCATCGTTAATCGTTACGCATTTGTAATTTCTCTGCGCCTATATACATGTGTGTGCGTGTGTCTATATGCGTGTATATATAAAGCTCGGCTGCGTGTACGATGCGTCTATATATAGAGCTTTGGACGTTTACCGACGGTTTATTATCGTCAAGTTAGGGTATATAGTTTCCGTAAAAGTCGGAAGGATGTACGAGTATTTACGAGACCTGAACTCATAGAAAAGCAGCTGCAGCGCGAGAGCCGACTTTGTGAATACAGCTATAGGCTACAGTACAAGCCCAGTTCTTGAAGATCCATCTAAATATTTTTAACAACGATAAAACGATGCGATTCTCGTCAACTTGGAAACTTTCCTTTGACCTCCCACGAGCAAGTTTTGAAAAGGGGGTTAAAAAAGAAAAATAATCAGCAGACGAGCTAAGCAATTTATTACTAGGAGGATTAATTTCTTGGTAGAGAGAGCTGCGTCGAAGCTGCGATTCGAGTGCGGCTGTTTAACTTTGAATGTCAATATTACGTATTTAAAGTCCAATTTCAAGGTTTGAATTAAACAATAATTAACTCCTTAAAAGCGGACCGTAGTATAAGTTTTGAGGCAGAGGAGATACTCGTCGAGGTGAGATTAAGAGAAATATAAATTAATCTTGTTTTTGGCGTTGAAGCTTTGCGACTGATTGCATTTTCTCGATTGACGTACTACGTTTGAAAAATGAGACCTCTTTTATAAGTTGATAGGCTAGATGCATAATCGAAAAAAATAAATCAGACTATGATTGATGTATGACGAACGCAGCACATTTAAAAAAATATCCAGATTCATGATGATTAAGAACGATACATCGCTATTGACCTTTATTTTTTATGAATAAACGAAAAAATGTGCATTACCAATGAATTCACAGTTAATATTTATTAAAAAAAAAGAATACACATTTTTATAAAATGCGCAAAAAATATGAAATTAATTGGTCAAATTTTCCGGCGTAACATGACTCGATGCTCATCTCGTCACGAGAGACATTTAATCGTTGATCGATTTTAAACTCGATAATATTGCATCGAGCCTCGGCGGCGTATACGTCGTGCAGATTTCAACATCAATGTTAATAAATTAGGCACATCGGGGGGTTTCGCGCGCGACTTGCCGCAGCGGCAGCGGCAACGCATCGTCGTGCGGGCCATCCGTGGCAGCGGAGCAGAGGTATAAACGCTCATTACTATCATCATCGAGTCAGCGTCCAATTCGGTGGCACGCGCCTGTATTACATTAGCTTATATCGTACGGGGCGTTGAGCTAATTATTCTAACCGATATGCGTTAGTCAAATTATTGCGCTTGACTTCTTTTCGAGAGAACACGAGCTTTACATACTTTTTTTTCATTTTTATTTGATATTTTTGGTGCCAATTGCCATAACTGTGTAGTACATGTGATATTTTTTGTTTAAAAAAAAAGTATTTACTCAACATGGAGCTAGCAATCTTTTTTTGCTTCTAGGATCCTCAAAAATTAATAACCAATTATTAAAATACGCGTCCCAAGACTAAATATTTTTTAATATGGTTTCAGTTCCGAAATGAATGATTATCAATGATAGTGCTACACGCACGCAGGATAAATAATTGGCCACGTTGTCGACTCGAGTATCGAGCAAAAATCACATAAAGACACGTCGTCACGTCGTTCGTCCGAGTAAGAAATAATCAATGGATCGCGCAAATGCACGTGTGCGCAGTTACAGCACGTAACTGCACGTAACTTTGTATAGGACTGCTACATGTGGCAATACTCGCGCGCGACAGTTAAAAGAGAGTCGCGGCTCGGCTCCGCTCGTTCGCCGCGCGACACAAGTTTATAATTTTCCGGCTGCGGTAAAGAGTTTCATAGTTTAACCAATGACTTTATGTATACGCTGCAGTACTGCTAGCACACTGGATACTATACAGCAGTAGTAACAGTAGTAGTAGTAGTTGTTGTTGTTGTTGTTGTTGTTGTTGCTGATGTTGTTATTGTCCACGTCGTCGTATAATAAAACAGAAAAGGCGCGTATATAGAGAGAAGTAGAGTCAGGTAGTTATTTAGCGTTTGCGAGCGAGAAAAAGAGCAAAGAAAAATTCCAAATTGCTTTACGGTTTCGAATTGCGTTGCTCGGGCTGGTGCTTTTACCGTAGCTCGTTCTGCCCCCTTTTTTGCCAATGTTACTTCTCGGTCGTGCACGGCCGACCGATATTACCTTGGCGAACTTTTAAATCTAATCTCGAAAAAGGAGTATCATTTGTTAATGTGAAATTTTACGCGCGCAGATGTAACCGTGCCGCATTGAAATGCCGAAGTGAACCAAGCCAAGACTCAAGGCACATATATCTATTTACTGTAATTGCCAATTAATCGAAACTCGTGCTCGCGTTGCGAGAATTAGATAGCTGTTACGTAGCGCAGCTCGTCGCCCAAATGAAAATCTTCTCATTCGGAATTTTGTTACGAAGCTATGAGGCTTTGTTGAACTTTGTTTCTACTCAGTTTCCGGCAAAATTTATCATAGAAAATTACAAGTAATTTTAAAAATTCATATTTTTTTGCAAATACAGTTTATACGTGCAAATATATAACTTTACAAGATAAGCTATAATAAATATTTAACTACTCGAATGCACGTTCAAACTCCAATTACACATATAAGATTGTATATTTTTTTTTTATTCACGCAAGACTTCGATGCTACGCATTTAATTCGATTGTCTACAGTAGATATAGGTATCCACCGTGAAGCTTGTGCGGCATTTCTGTGTTGTTATGTATAAAAACTAAGTAACAAGACTAAACTTCGTAAAGTAAAAAAGAAAGAGAGAGAGAGAAAGACGAGAGAAGCCGCGTCTGGAAAGTTCAATTAAGATATCGAGTATTGTGGTATTAATCTTTACGCGAAGGAAAAAAGTTTGTGTACATACACAAAGACGATCGCGTGCAGCGAAGCAAAGCCAGGAGACAGGTTGAGGGGTAGGAGGGGTTGAGATGGCGGCGGTAAGGGTAAGAAACGAACTATCGTGTATGAATAAGTACACGAAATAGCCTGAAGGGACAAGCGTTTTCTTAATTAATCCCGTGACTTCAAAAAGGAACTCGCGCGCGCGAGCAAAGAAAATAAAAAAAAAAAAAAAAACAGAAGAAAAGAAAGGAGAAAACTGCATACACGCGTATGGACAGTCTATACATAGTAGTGCACGTGTACGTGTGCGTGCGCGGTGAAGTATAAAGAAGAAACAACAGCGGGAAACTTCGTTTTATCTCGGACAAGAGCTGCGCATCGGACGCTTCGTTTCATCTCTTAGCGTGTTGGATGCGCGTCGGAAGACGGAGCGCGCGAATAAAGAATTGTTTATCGCAGCTCTCTCCGACGTGCCGCTGCTGCTGCTACTGCTGCATTCATGCTGCACTTATACATACATGTACAAGCCGGATCAATGACGAGACTTTCGGAGAGAGAAGATGTTGCTAGAGATATAGAGAACTTTTAAATGAGAGAGAGAGAAACGGGCGGGCAATTGAATGGCGTGCGTATATGCACGCGATAAGCCAGCGCCAAATAAGCGTCGTGATGTTTTCATCGCGTATAAAATGGAGAGAGAGAGAGAGAGAGACGGAGAGCGAGATAAAATGCCAGTTAGTCGAGGCACATTTGCAGCAGCGAGGGCTGCAGCAGCAACGTCGCCCCAGCTATGCACTTTTATATCATTATGCTACGCGCGGCAGTAAGCGTGCATAAATTCCGCGTGTTGGCTTAACAGCGGCAGCAGCAGCAACAAATTCGAGCGAGGAAAGCTGCACCAATTGCGTATACACAATGGATCGTCCTTTTCTCGCGCTCGCTCGCTTTATCTCTTTTTCGTTCCTCGGATCGTCGTCGTCGTCGTCGTCGTATACGGTCGGGGGCAGCGCAGTGAAAATGCCATCAACCAAACGGCCCCCAGCCTGCAGCGCGCAGAATCCAAAAATATTATCATTTCAAATGAATATAGGAACTACTAGTGTGCGTGCGTAGAGCAGTACGGCATATCTTTCTCCGAGAGACATAAGAAACACAAACCTCAACAGTATGCTCGGATCGTAAACGGGTATATATGCGCAGCAGCAGCAGCAGTAGCAGCAGTGGTGCAGCAGCAGCTCTCTTATACGTCTGATGGCCTGGTTTCATTGAACCTGCGGGGAAGAGAAAAGGGCTGTTTTGCGTCTGCGCTAGCGAATGTGCACTGCTGCTACGGCCGGTCGCCGCCGCTGCTGCTGCTGCTGCTGCTGCGTGTGCTTCTATGCATGGCCCGCGTCGCTGCTATATATAGCGCCAGCATTTCTATAAATAGAACCACCCCCTAGCGTAGAGGAGCACCTCATCTCTCCCTCTCCTCCTCATCTCTGTCCTCCCTCGCGTCCTTCCTTCCTCTCGCTCTCTGCTACAAGCGATGACGCCGAGGTCGTTTTCCCCCGGTGCGGAATGCTATACCTCGAGCTATGTGTACACTGCGTGTGTATGCGCGCGCTATATCTATATACGTGCAGCTCGCGCGCGCGATCCTACTACTCTACTGTACACACTATCCGACGACTCTTTTCTCTTCGCGTTATCGCATTGCGTGGGCTTGATGCTACTGCCACTGCAGCCGTCACCGCCACCGACGCCGACGTCGTCGTCGTTGCTCTTATATACCTTTTCTGGGATGTACCAACTTGAAGGCTGTATGGAGCACGCCCGGTTTTAGCCACTAATGGCCACTGCGATTATTAACTTCTTCTTTTCTTTATCCTTTTTTTTCCGCGCCCCCCTTAAGATTCTATATAAATTGCGAGCTTGCGCCGCGATGCCTCGAGCTTTCGAGAGAGTGAGACAACGAGAGAGAAAAAGAGTGAGTTTAGTTTTGTTCTGATAAGAGTATTATATGCCGCTTGCGCTCACCTATCCCTACTCTCGACGACTAAAGCTACCATTTAGTTTCGGGAGATTTGGGAGAGAGCGAGAGAGAAGAGCTCCGGTGGGTTATAAGACGGCTGCTGGATAAGCCTCGTGGGCCATCACGTATATATAATATATACGAATCAAAAACTTTGCCCCGCGGCAGCTAAAAAATCATACGATTAAGCGCCCCGTGCATAAGGTATTATATATATGGCGCGAAAAACTCGGGGACAGAGTTAAGATACACACAGCGTACTGAGATTAGCCTTGGCACGCGGGTAAGTTAAAAAATAATTTATGTTTCATCAAATTCTCACGCCCTAAACGTTAAGATTGAAAATTAGTCATTTCAATGGTGCGAGGAAACTCATAACTTGGCTGCACAAATAGCCTATTATATTTCGGATAGCGCGAGCATGCGGGGTGAAAGAGAGTCAGAGAGAGCTGCACACTTGCATACTAATAACGTTTCCCTTTTTTGTGTTAATACCCACCGAAACGAATCGATCAGCAGATTCTATTTTACAATTTCATACTTTTATATAAATATTAAGATTATAGGTAGTAGCTCAGCAGCGTTCTGTGACTGAGTCCAAATTAGCGAGGACAGCCATCAGAGAATCGAGAAGCACAGCGTAAGCGTCAGCATATTAAATGTCGACAAATAATCTTTTTCTCTCACGACGTGATTTTAAGAGCAATGCTATCAGAACCCGCCTGAAGTTATCTAATTTTTAAATTATTGTTACGCGGATCGTAACATCCCCATTATGCCACTTGGTACAAAGTTGTATTTGAGAAAAAATATATTTCAATATTGGCAAATGTGAACTATACGAACAACTTTATTGATGTGTAACGTCTTATGGCTCGTTGAGTAGGCTAGTGAATCCATAAAAAACGAGCGAGCGAGCGCGATAATCGTAGGTTTTTAGTCTCAGTAGTGTCTGTTTGCTTCTCGCGCTGTGATTGGTCGACGCTATAGGTAGTGCGTTGAATGACTGCTACTATTGTGTCAGCTCCAACTTCTGAGGCAGCTAACTGCAGCGACGACTACGAAGTTCGTTTGTCAGGCCTTCTACCACAACTGAACCCGTATGATATCAGCATCGTTGAGAGCGGACGGGGAGCCTTGGGGGAGAAACGACTGCTGCCACATGTGATTCGTGTGCGTGAGTGGAATCCTAGACGAAGAGTACCGTCCACTGATCCAACACTAGCGAGGTCTAACATTACTACTGCTCCAACATCAACGCCGACTACAATAGCTTGTGCGCTGCGTTTTGCCTCAGCGGATGCTCGTGAGTCGTTTCTGGCTGCTGCATCGCAATTTCAACGTTTACCAATCTCAAAAATGTTTGCACTGCCTGACGCTGGTGACGGTCGACTCAGTGCCACCCCTATTCTACCGCCTGAGCGTTACCGACTTCTGAGGAGATGCTGTGTTTTTTGTGGACAATATCATCTGCCTAACCCCACCATTCGTAACATGCGCATCTACATTAGGGTGGTCCACTTTTTCAAAAATTTTTTGTAACTCGGGAAGTCCATCGGAATCTGAAAGTTTGAGGTTCAAAATGAAGTTTCCTCGGCTCCAGAACTAAAATAAATAATTTTAGATGGTGTCGATGGATTTTTGAAGTTTAAAAACGTGCTCCTAAAAAAAAGCAAAATCGGGCAACCATTCGATTTATTTCA
>CACVKI010144949.1:0-31129 GCA_902732785.1 Trichogramma evanescens
ACGAGTGACCGAAGAGTGGTCAGAGCGTCGCATATTAAAAACAAAACGAACGCCGGCATTTGCCAGGCGCTGTAATTTAAGATTTAGGCTGGCCGGCAGATTATTATAGACCAAGCAAGCATAATCCAGATGGGGCAAAACCAGAGCCTGCACCAATAGTTTTTTAATATGAGGCGAGAGCAACCATGCCCGAGCTCTCAGCCTGTGAAGGGTACAGTGAACTCTAGAGGAAATCTGTGACAAATGAGCACCCCACGACAGATCACTGGACAACACAACGCCCAAGCTGCGCACCCGATCAACCACCTCCACCACCTGACCGTTCACTACAATAGGTGGTAATACACGACCTTTGACATACTTTAACGAGGGGTTGCTACCGAATATGATGGCCTTAGTCTTAGTCGCGTTCAGACTCAGACCCAGCGACCCAACATAGCGCGAAAGTGAATCAGCGTCGGCATTCATCTGCGCTATAGCACACTCTATCTCGTCGGGGCGACACTGAATGTACAGCTGAGTATCATCAGCAAACAACACATAGTTACCTCTGCAATACGTGAGACACCTCGGGAGAGAGTTTATGACGGCAAGAAATAACACCGGCCCCGGAGAAGACCCTTGCGGTACACCAGATGTAACCGTCACAAAATCCGAAGAGCGTCCGTCAGTGCCAATAACCGCCTGCCTCCTCCGCGTGATATATGAGTGTACAAATGTGAGAGCCGAGTCAGAGAACCCCAAAGATCGGAGAGATCTTAAAAGCGCCACATGATCCACAGTGTCGAAAGCCTTGCGCAGGTCAAACAACATAAGTAGAGTGACCAGGCCGTCATCAATCCCAGCTCTAATAACGTCGGTAAGATGCAGCAATGCATGCTGGGTGCTATGGCTCGAGCGAAAACCAAATTGATTTGGTAAAATGAGTTCATTCGATTCCAGGTAATCCAGCATCTGTCGCGTAAACAGGCGATCAAACATCTTGGCGAGGTGAGGCAGATTCACTATTGGCCTCGTGTCCGCTGGACTTACCGGAGATGACACTTTATTCAGTGGAACGATGAAAGCTCTTTTCCAAGCATCAGGGTAAGCACATGATGAAAGACAAAAATTAAACAAGTCAACGATATAGGGCAGCAAAGTGGGCCAAACATGACTCAAGTACTGCAGCGGCAGTCCATCAGAACTCCTTCCTCGTGAGCGTCTCACACATTCGTTATAAATCCGACCTATCTCGATCGCAGTGATTGGCGTAAAAGAAAACCTTGAGTCCGTCTGAAATGGTTCAATGGCCACAATATTCGCAAGCTGCGCGAGAGAACACGGTCGATGCGCGCTAGCAACACCACGATAAAATTCATTCAACTCATCCAGCGTAAAGCGACCGACAGCGGATGATGACCTAGACGCTGTCACACCGTGGCGCTCAAGGAGTCGCCAAACAGCAGCCTGATCGGGCTGTTCCTCTAGGCAGCGATTTAAATAATTGCGGCGTGCACACAACATGCGACCCCTGAGTTCACGTCGCATAGTACGATAGCGAGTCATAAGATGGGCTGAAGCCAGCCTTCTGGCCCTCTGAAACAATCGATCCCTCTGACGACACTCCGCACGAAGAGCGTCAGTCATCCATGGCGCAGGTGGCCGCCTGAACGGCCTGGAAATCAGAGAAAGAGGAAAAGAGAGAGAGAGAGAGAGAAAAAGTCAACGACGACTCTGCGAGCTCGGGGTACAAGTGCAATTAACTGAGCAATTCGTGACTGTTGACACGTGCACGAGTTGTACACGCTACATTGCCACCCACTATACCACTACCACTATATGTAGGTAGGTACCAATGCTCCAAAGGCGTGAGCAAAATAAAAGGGATATTATAGAGCTCGTGCCGTACACACGTATACATCTGCAGCGAATGAATTTAGCTACTTTGCGCGCAGCAAATATGAGACGCTCAGCGTTGTATAATACTACTTCTGTGTTCAGCGGCAGCTACACACAGAGGTGCATCATTATATATACCTACTACGAGCCCGATCGTCGTCGCACAGAGAGCCGAATGGCGTCGGTGCGACTGAGGAATCATTCGATAAGCGCGCAATCGAGCGAGGCGTCGTCCTCGACGGCATTATCGATATAAACGTACAGCACCTATAGGGCACGTGTGCTACGTATAATACGTATCGAGAGAAAAAAAGAGAGTGAGAGAGAGAGAAGTGCTACGTAGACGAAGTAAATACCAAAAAAAAAGAGAGAGATATAGAGAGAGCCCAGAAATGTAGTTGATGGAGTAAGAAGAGTGAGTGAGAGAAAAAACGTGCTGGAAAGGCGCGTCCTTGCATTTTACAGCTCGACTACACTACGATGACAACGAGAACGTATAGTACATAGCGCGCAAAAAGAGAACAGAGCTAGGCCAAAAGCTCGCCATCTCTCTCTCTCACTCACTCACTCACTCTCTCTCTTTGTCGAGCTGCTTCGCGTAGTTGCTGCTGCTGTTCTCTCTCTCTCTCTGCCTTTGGGCAACATACATACATCGCGCACATAGTCTACTCATCCTGCAGCAGCAGCAGCTCCTGAGAAAGCGCATTGTCGAAAATCGTACACTCGCCTTGAAATTCTAGACATCTTTGGCTCTCTCTCTCTCTCTCTCTCTCATTCCGTCCAAAATATATAATATACCGCTGCAAGCTCGCATATTATACGCAAGCTCTCTCTCTCTCTCTCTCTCTCTCTCTCTCTCTCTCTCTTGCATTGTTGTTTAAATAAATGTGCGCGCATTTCGTCGTCGTCGAAGAAGAAGAAGTGGAAGCATAGAATAGTAGAAAGTAGGAAAGGAAAATAAATTGAACGCAGCTGCTGATATAACGCTGCGCATTGATAATTGCAGAAACTACATTGCGCAGCGCACTAATATCTATATTTTCTCTCTTGAATCGTACGTATATTACGCGCATAGCACATATACGATATATATAAAAGTGCAGCAGCCGAGAGAGAGTTGGCCAACGTCCTGATTATATGCTAGCAGCAGCGGCGCGGCAATATTATGCATGGTGTACTGCTGCTACAGCTATACTACCACACGACGCGGGGCGCGCGCAACCTGACGCTGCAGCGTTAACTTTTTAATGCGCGGCACATGCATACATATACGTAGTAGATATGTACCCTGTACCGTGTCGACGACGTATCCGCAATTCTGCGCCTCGCTGCGCGGCTGCGCCTTTGCGCGCACAAGTTTCTCTCTTGCGCCAACGGCGTTTTATTTTTTCAGCTTCGTCATATTTTCCCCCCTTTTTTTTCTTTTTTGCTCTCTCTCTATTCCATTCTCCTTTGTATCGCGTAATATCGATAACTATGTAATGCACCGCGGCGAGAGAGAGAGAGAGAGAGAGAGAGAGAGAGAGAGAGATTTATAAATGATGATGTGTGCGTGACGAACGAGTAAACGAGACCGAGCCGAGAGCTTAGATTATTCAATTTTGCGTTAAAACGACGAAAGCTCGCGCACACAATTTTACATTGTGTTATGGATGTACGAGGTATACAAGGGGTATTCACTGGAGGCACGTGTGCGTACATATAATATAGAGATATAGATATAGTTATATAGACAACGGGTGCGGCGCGGTGCGCTGGTAGTATCAGAGAGAAAAAAAAAGAAGGGCCAAAAAGTCGAGCGAGAGAAGAGCGTGAGAGAGAACTCATTGTTCTGTTAGACTGAAGCTTTCATTTGCCTTTCCACTAATTGGTACACAATGAGCTATGAAAACAGAGAGAGAGAGAGAGAGGGTGAGCTTTTTTTTATCATAATTATACTATATATGTGTGCCAACTTTATAAACCTGCCGTTTCGTTCGCAAATATAACCTATTTCGACGAGACTCTTCTATACAGATATTTACCACCACCACCACCAAACGATAAGAGAGGCACATCCGTTCGCTATTTTTTTTTAACGTACACGTCTAGCATATAATAATAACGCGCGCAACCTACCCGCGAAAATTTTTCGCGCGCAGCCACGCTTTTTTCATTTTTTTTTCGCGCTGTATATATCAGTATACTACACCTGCTTGAGTGTGAACAAACAATCCGGAGGTTTGATTTTCATACGTATATTATAAAAAAAAAAAAGGTGTCGATATAAAACGAAAAGTATACTGCAAAGTTCGAAATTCGATCCCAACCTCGGGTAATACATTCTCTCGCGCTCTTTTGGCGTATTATAAATGTGCGCTCGTGTGCGTACTCGCGAGCGAGTGCTTTATTAAGCTCTGAAATTTTCCATCATCGAAAATTTATATATATATACATCTATACGGCGAAAAGGATTTAATTCGCTACGAATGCGACTCGGAAATTGCGAACGACGACGGGGACGACGGGGACGTGGACGTCGACGACGTAACAGTACGGTCGTATGTTTTTCGAATTATATGCCCCGCGAGAAAGGGAGAGAGAGAGAGAGAGAGAGAGAAAGTATAGGGCGGGGAATCGAGCAGCGGTTACGTACGTACGTACGTACGTGTAATTTTCGACCGAGTAAATATAAAACGCCAGCGTGAGAGCTTGCGCGCGCTCACGATAAATCTCATTTTCACATTTGGCACAGCGCGTATAATGCGTGCGCCGCCACTGTGTTGCATTACTGTACGTATACGCGCCGCGGACTGTAAATATATATAATGAATTCACTTTGCCCGTGTACTTATATATACGTGCGTTTGGCAGTCGCGAGTAATTCGTCGCCAAAACCCCAAAAAAAAGCTTCAAAAAAAGCTCCCGCCGACACAACTCGAGAATCGTGTACACAAACAAAAAAATTAAAACAAATAAGTAAACGCGTTCTCACTCGTACTTTTGTCGCGTCGATCCGAAATAAACGCGACACCGCAGGAATCAAACCATATATATGGGTGTGGATGTTCAAGTTCGCGGTGGGGTATGGGTGCACCACGCTGTGTGTGTGTGTATGTAAAAGCTTTGTGCACTCCAGTTTCGCAAGATACTTCAAAGCCTTCAGAGCAGCAGCATGTGTCAGCTCTCGGCCTCGCAGTGTATATTTGCCTGCGCGCGCGTTCTATATATATAATAATAGCGGTGTGTGTGTGTGTCCTGCTGACAAACGCGGCGGAACTTTGTTCCAACTTGGACCTCGACAAAGCATATTTATATATGTACTAATACACACACGCCGCGCACGAATGTATATATACGTGTCTGTGTGTACGCGAGCTTTTGCGCGCCTCCGAACGCTGAACAAAAGCTCTTTCTGCTTCTCATTTTGACGTACGCACACACACACTCGTACGGAGCTATTTTCTGCTATACATGGCACACATATACACGCAGACACAGACACGCGCGAGAGAGAGAGAGAGAGAGCTTGCGCCGCTGCTCCCCCTCGGGGCGGTGTGTGCAGCGGCAGCGGCAGCGACTCGCGGAGGTTACGATTTCCAGACCAGATTTATGACGAACTTAATTTATTTTACGGCCTTGTATATACTACGCGCGGCGAATGCCCCGATAAAAGTCGGCGGCTGGCTAGGCAACAACGTATAAGCGATACATACGCGAGGCGGTACGCGATGCGCCGCTGTTACCCCCGCCTATAGTAGCGCGAAAGAGAGAGAGAGAGAGAGAGAGAACGTGTTTGATCGTCCCTCCTCCCCTTCGTGCGTGTGTGTTAGAGAGATAGAAAAACTGTATGGTCGGTATTGGATTGACTGACTTTTATGCTAGATGATGTTTAATAATAAAAGTTTCGTATTGCACCGCACGCTCGATGCCAGCCCGAAATCGAATGCCGCAATTCGTCGAATCAAACTTCATCGCTCTACTTGCCAATAAATCTCGACTTCGTGCCTATACATACGAGATATCGTGCGAAAAATACGCATACGCATTTTTAGTGTCATCGTCGTCGCGTCGCGTGGGCGCGCGAGAGAGAGAGAGAGAGAGAGAGAGAGAGAGAGAGAGAAACGCAGGCAGAAGTCGCAGAGTCAGTAGTACGAGTCGAGGTGTGGTCGGCCATTCAGCACTCTTATATACAGACACAGCAGCAGCAGCAGCCCCCCGCATATATACGCACACTCGCTGCTGCACTGGGGTAAAACGCACATACACACACAGACACATACAGAGGAGGGAAGAGGTGGTAGAAGCAGAGGAGGAGGCAGCAGCAGCAGAGAGAGGCTGTGTGTAGAGGTAGAGCAAGAGAGAGAGACAGAGTGTGGTGCGGGGGATCAATTACGCGCGACGCCGCTTGGAGGAGCCGTTGACCCGCTCGACTCGACTCTGCTGCTGCTCTGCTCTGCTCTGCTCGTTCGCGTTCAGCAGCAGCGGCGGCAATGACTGCGATGACAAAGTCGTGTGTCGCGACGTTGTATATATTTTATATACGTGTGTGCGTATATATATCCACCAGGCCGCGCTGGAGGGGCTGCTGCAAGCTCACTCGTAGTCGTTGTCACTCGCAGCATCGTACAAACATACGCACATCGTATACGACCGCGACGATGTTTCATTATTTTTTTTCTCTCTCTCGTAATGATACACGTACGATGATAATATATACTCACGTAGAGCTTCCTCGGGCCGGGCACATCGCCCGCGGGCCCCTGCCGGCTGCTGCTGCAGCTGCCGCTTGCTGCCGGAGACTCCTCGACAACGACGACGACGCCGCGGGGGGGCTATCGCCGCAGCTCGCGCCGTCGAGTCGTCGTCTTGGCTCTTCTTCTTCTCCTCGATCCAGTCGAGTCCGTGCTCCGTGGATGATTCTGCTGCTCGTTGCGTTTGTCGCTGCTGCTGCTGCTGCTGCTGCTTCGCTGGCAAGCCCTCGGGGCCTCGTCGCGCACGCCTGCGACGCGCATCACACGCGCAGCACACTCGGCGGGCCACCCCTTGCGTGTACTTGCCGTAATAATAATATTGTATTATTATTTCGTCGAGTTATCTCTCTCTCTTTCTCTCCTTGCTCTTTTTTTGTGTGTGGGGGGGGGCGGGCTGGAAACAAGGTGAAGGGCAGATTTGTTGTCGTCGTCGTTGGACACTAGCGGCCCGCAGCCTGAACTACTCCAGCCACCGCTACGTCCAGCCGGAAGGGCCCAGCGTACAACGAGCACCAGCACCAGCTCGGCGGCCCCATACTGCTACTGCTAAGCCGCTGCTGCTTCTCTTCGCATCTTCGCATGACAGTCGTCGAACACACGCGCTGCTCGCGATAATGAACGCGCGAGGAAAGAAGAGAGACAGAGCGACTTCTAAGGGTCAACGACCGATGATTTACTCGTCTTCGCGGTGCGGGCGGCGGCGGCGGCAATGACGACGCAGGCGGCGGCGGAGGCGGCTTCGATGATTCGACACATCGAGCGGCAGCGGCAGCTCTCCACACGAAACACTGTGCTTGCAAGCTCGAGAAAGCTCGAACTGCTCGCTCGTAGAACTGCGAAGTATAAACGCGCACTCACGAGGGGCTATTACCCTCGAAACAACGAACTAAAAACTTTACGATGAGAAATAATAATGCAAACAGGAGAATCGTATTTTGGCAACGATTTTTTTAACACACACTGACACCTTCTTCTTCCTCTTGCATATTATCTTCTCAATCTTCTTCTTCTTCTTCTTCTTCTGCCGAGAGTGTGTGTATAATACGTATGTGTACAAATCTGTGTAACTTACTCTACGTGTGTACGTTGTGCGTGTTTGTGTTTTTGTTCGTTAATCGCGCTCGAGAGAGAGGTATATATGGAGCTTGCGAAACGATAAAAAAGCTCGATCGAGCTTTATCTTTATCTTGTATTTCGTATAAGAGGCATACAGAGCTTTCTACACTTCCTCTCTCTCGCTCTCTCACGACGGGCCCGTTTTGGGGCGACTGCGCTGCTGGCAGCTACTATATACTGCTCTCTCTCTCTCTCTCTCTCTCTCTCTCCGTAGCGTCGACGAACGCGACTAGAAGTACACTGGCTGACTACTCTCGATAATGCCGCTGCTGATGCTGCTGCTGCTGCTGCTCCGCCCTGCTCACGCGCGGCCAGTATATAGTTATATGTCACTAGCCGTGCACGTATATCTATGTATATATATTTGTGTGCTGTGTGCAGTGCAGTGCGCAACGAGCGGCGGGGGGTGGAGGAGCAAGAGGAGGGGGGAGGGAGTCGAAAGAGAAGGAGGAGGAAAGGGAGGAGGTGCGGCGGTGGTGCACACGAGCAGAGCAGAGCAGAGCAGAGCAGAGCGCAGCGCCTCGCTCGCTGCGTGTGCGCATGTACACCTTATAATATATATATACGTATAATATAACGTAGCGCAGCTGCATACCATCCCCAGTATATACAGTGGTGCGCGCGAGAGAGTGAGAGAGAGCCCGGGGAGCACCAATGCCGGCCCATGTGGAGGCGCCGAGCGAGCTCGCACGAGCCGAGCCGAGCCGCCACGAGACACACCCGCCCCGCAGCCTCGCGACCACGTGCGGCGCGCGGCCAAGCTGCACACACACACACACACACACACACACACACACAAGTATATACATAAGCAGCAGCGACCCCGCATCGTCGTCGCGCACTACAGAATCTCTCGGAGCGCAGCAGCGGCAGCGGCAGCAGCTGATCTTTCGTGTTATATATATTATAGAGGCGATCCCCCCTACATATATACCGCTGCCACCGATGCTGCGCTCGCAAGCTCCGAGAGCTTTGGCCCGTGACTCTTAATGCGAATTTATAGATTGGTATGAGCTCTATTCTATATCTATCTATACATGGAATAAAAAAAAAAGAAAGGGGGCGCGCAAGCAAACGAGCGAGCGAGCGATGATTTAGCCGCAGTGCACAATAGCAGATCAGCTTGCGGATTTATCCATGGATATACCGTATAAAATATAAAAAAAAAGGGAGAGAAAAGAGGGAGAGAGAGAGAAATTCATCCCTCGCGAATTTCTTCTGCAAGCTTGCACGCGCGAGCGACCGACAGACAGAGAGAGAGAGAGAGAGAGAAAAAAAGCTCGGTTCCTCGAGCTCCGCTGCCGGTAATTAAGTACCGAAAACTATGTCGATTAAAAGCTCGCGCGCGCGCGTGGATACGTATATATATAACACCGCCCCGAGTTGGAATTTTTTTTCCCCTTACATATAGCTTTCCTTCTCTACTCGACGACGTTAAATCGCGACACTTTTTCTCCGTCGCGGCGCGTGTCACAGAGAGAAAGAGAGAAGGAAGGAGAGAGACTCGATGCTACCCCCGGGACGTTTTCTCGTCGTGCAAAATAAAGCGAGCTTTCGAGGATCCTTTCCACACGCACAGACACACGCTTGATTTATATATTATTACATAAACGACTCGCGGGGATCCACGACGCGATCGACGACGCCTCGCGCGATCTCGAGAGATCTACAACGGCATTTCGTAGCCGTGTACCCATGTAAACGTGTTCGGGCTTAAATAGCGAGGCATTACAGACACACACATACACACACACATACATCTATGAACGCGATAACGGCGGCAGCTCTGGTACGCGCGAGAGTGACAGCGCAGCGTACAGCAAAGGGTGAGGCTGATGCAGTATAGCGAGAGAGAGAGAGAATAACAGTGCTGCGCTGTGCGCGGGGTGGGCTCGCGCAAGCGCGCCTCGGGATCGATGCCTCCTCCTCCTCCTCCTCCTCCTGCTTCTCCTCTTTCACCCTCCTCCGCTACTACTGCTGCTGCTGGTGGATGCTGGTGGTGTTGTGTGCTGCTGCTGCTAAACTTTGCTGCTTTAGCGCGCGTGTCTCAGCCTCTCTCTCTCTCAGTGCTGCTCCAGCGGCATCCCTGCGCGCTGCTGCTGCTTGCTAAAGCTCGACTCTCTTACGACTCCGAGAGCTTTTTTTTTAATAATAAAATATCACGCGCGTGCGTCCATAAGCGCACGGAGTACATCGTCGTCGGCGTGTGTCTGTGCGCGCGTCTGCTTGTGAAAACATGGCCGGCAAAGTTTGAAAAGAAATCAACCGAAAACAGATAGAGAGAGGATGACGAGTGTCTTCTCGGGCAAGCTGTGGCTGGTGCGGGTGCGTCGTTGGGCTCCGCTGTCGCCGCCGCCGCTGCTGCTGGCACTGCTCGTGCTGCTGCTGACGACGCTGGCGGCGCGCGACGCCGAGGCCAATCCCGACGCCAAGCGGCTCTACGACGATCTGCTCTCGAATTACAATCGGCTCATCAGGCCGGTCTACAGCAACAACGACACGGTCGTGGTCAAGCTCGGGCTGAGGCTGTCGCAGCTCATTGACCTCGTGAGTACAATAATAATCATCATAATAATATGGATCAGCGGCTCTGGTCTTATATTGTTTTTTTTTTTTTTTGTTCGCAGAATTTAAAAGATCAGATCCTGACGACCAATGTCTGGCTCGAACACGTAAGTTCATCCTCCTGTGCACCTCTTGTATATATACGTATATAAAATAAAAATTAATCTTTGCATCGTTGTCGCATTGACGCAGGAATGGCAAGATCACAAATTCAAATGGGATCCCTCGGAGTACGGTGGCGTGACGGAGCTCTACGTGCCGTCGGAGCACATCTGGCTGCCGGATATCGTCCTCTACAACAAGTGAGTTGTATACATAATGCGTTCGTTGACCTCCATGCGATCATCTCGCTCGTATACAAATTGTCATTATGATTCAATCGTTACCCTGCTGGAAATGCTCAACATTAATAATTGCCGGATTGACTAATTTGTTCGTTTCTGGCGGTTGTTTAATAACAATTGTGTAATAAATGTTAAATGCATTTTTCATTACCCAAAAATGATGATTTAATCGTTTGAAAATCTTTAGACAATTTATCAATCTAATACTAGTTTAAGCCGCCACCGCTAGATGGCGAGTACCCTTGTATATCTGCAAACCTGCAAGTGGTAAAGTAAAAATAATTGTATGTAAGTCATGTTGTGCCTGACCATCTTGAAATATTTTATGTTTTACTCACGAAAATCACTTACTCGCGTCTACCAACGCGTGTGTATCTTCTTCTCGAGTTTTGTGTGTTCATTTATCGAATACAACGAAGCCCCCAGTCACTTTGAACGCGCTGCGCGGAAAAAGTCTTGTACGTTGGAATAAAATCATTTTATTACATCATTAAAATTTACATCTACCATTTCAAATGTAGACTGCTTTCAATAATGGTCATGAAAAAGACGCGAAAAACGACGAGACAAAAAAAATTATGATCCTCCTCGACTCTCATTTTTCTCATCGTTACATCATCGTCGTCGTCATTTATTTATTTAGCGCCGACGGCGAGTACGGCGTCACCACCATGACCAAGGCCATACTGCATCACACGGGCAGAGTCGTCTGGACGCCGCCCGCCATCTTCAAGTCGTCCTGCGAGATCGACGTGCGCTACTTTCCCTTCGATCAGCAGACCTGCTTCATGAA
Source organism: Trichogramma evanescens (assembly GCA_902732785.1). Taxonomy (NCBI): domain Eukaryota; kingdom Metazoa; phylum Arthropoda; class Insecta; order Hymenoptera; family Trichogrammatidae; genus Trichogramma; species Trichogramma evanescens. The sequence continues at coordinate 11,433 of CACVKI010144949.1, forward strand.
GTTCGGCTCGTGGACCTACGACGGCTTTCAGGCACGTTTGTATACATTAAAAATAAATACAAAAAATATATATAGTATATACACGGGACTTATCGATCGATCATTTCTCCTCGAATCACAGATCGACCTCAAGCACATCAATCAGAAGCGAGGCCACGACAGCGTCGAGATCGGCATCGACCTGCGCGAGTACTACCCGAGCGTCGAGTGGGACATACTCGGCGTCCCTGCGGAGCGCCACGAGAAGTACTACCCGTGCTGTCACGAGCCCTACATCGACATCTTCTTCAACATCACTCTGCGTCGCAAGACCCTCTTCTACACCGTCAATCTCATCATACCCTGCGTCGGCATCTCCTATCTGTCCGTCCTCGCGTTCTACCTGCCCGCCGACTCGGGCGAAAAGATCGCCCTCTGCATCAACATCCTCCTCTCGCAGACCATGTTCTTCCTGCTCATCTCCGAGATCATACCCTCGACCTCTCTCGCTCTGCCCCTCCTCGGCAAGTATCTGCTCTTCACCATGGTGCTGGTGGGCCTGTCCGTCGTCGTCACCATCATCATACTCAACGTGCACTATCGCAAGCCCAGCACCCACAAGATGGCCCAGTGGGTGCGCGGCGTGTTCATCAGGCGACTGCCCAAGCTCCTGCTGATGCGCGTGCCCGACGATCTGCTCGACGACATGGCCGGTCGCAAGATCTACGGCCGTAGCGGACTGCTTCGGGGCAGCCACTCGGCCGGCGGCGCCAAGTCCAATCATCTCGATCAGAACAATCACAGCGGCAAGAAGCAGCAGCCCAAGACGGCCTTCGAGGCGGCGGTGGCAGCAGCCGCGGCGGCCCAGAGCCAGGGCGGCCAGGGTGGCAACGGTTCGCTGCTGTCGTCGCCCGAGTCGTTGAGGGGTCGACTGGCGGCGGCGGGCTGCAACGGACTCGTCGGTGGTACCCAGCCGCATCATCGCTTCCAGCCGTACAACGGCATGCCCGTGCCCGGAGTCATCACGGGGGTGGAGTGCGACTCGATGAGCGACATCGCCGCCAGGAAGAAGTACCCCTTCGAGCTGGAGAAGGCGATACACAACGTCATGTTCATACAGCATCATATACAGCGCCAGGACGACTTCAATGCGGTACGATATTTTTTTGTATTTTTTTTATATCGTTATCTCGTTTCGGTGATGGTCGTGGCCCAACGTGGAAAGAAATCAGTGGATAAAGGTCGACGCCGTGGACACAACTTTGCCCGGACTCCACTGCAATGGGCCGTGGCGAATCTCAAGCCGAATACCGTCCGAGCGCTCGTGGACAATAGCGCCGATCTGTCCGGCTTCGTTTTCCCCCACGAGTGTTACTTCGGCAGGAGTTACACAGGACGCGTCGAATCCGAGTATAAACTCGAACGAGCGCCCGATGCAATGTCGACGATGTTGCTACGAAGTTCCATACTTGTACTTTTATAGAAATATTTTGACTTTACCACTTTCAGGTTTACAGAATTGAAGTACTCGCCATCTAGCGGTATGGTCGCAATTAAAGTGTTGTTCTAAGCTGGTCTACACTTTTTAAAACAATTAAATTGTCACTGTTAAGCTCATTTAAATTTTTTGTTCAAATCGTCAAAAGCAAGCCAAATTGTTATTTAATATTTATTTAAAAATACTTTACAAGATCATTTATTGGGTGAATTAATCATACTTGGCAAGGGTGTTTTTTGTTACCAAAAAGAAAGACGAGCCTTTTAGAAAAACGTTAGTAGTTTTTACATTACAAAATATGGTAGTTGCTGAAATGACATATTTTTTTATAATGATACAATAAAAACAAGACGTCAAAAGAACAGCGACAATTTTGAAGAAAATTGAGTCTATTGATGTCAACTTCTTCTGTCAATTTACTTCTACATAAAAACTATTGATAAATAATTTTAGTTATAGTGACTCATTTTTTTTTCATATTCAAGTACTGTCTAAGAAAACAATTGAAAATAAATAACTCAATCCGCAGGAGGACCAGGACTGGGGCTTCGTGGCGATGGTCCTGGACCGGCTGTTCCTCTGGGTGTTCGCCATCGCCTCGTTCGTCGGCACCATCGTGATACTGTGCGAGGCGCCGGCCCTGTACGACGACACCAAGCCCATCGACATGGAGCTGTCCTCGGTCGCCCGACAGATGCTCAATCCCAACAAGAAGCTGGAGAATTTCGTGCCGCCGAACACGCATTGAAGCGACCAACGACCTGTATCCGGCACTGCTCCTCGATACAGTAGTCGCAATTTCCTCTTTCTCTCTTTTATCGAAAGCGAGAGATCTATTCGTGTGTACATATTGTATCGTCGATATATCGCGCGCGGTGTCATTCGATCGTCATTTTTGTAATACGTTACTTGATGTATAACACTGACACAATCGGAGCACGCGCGAACGCGACGAGTTTTAATTAAAATAATCGATATACACGCATCGTGTATAAATTAGATCATTATCACGATTCCGAGTTTTATCCTGCGGGTATTGCATATATGTGATATAATAAAGCTTGAACGGAGTGCCAATATTGCAAACGATCGTGTATAGTTCTGTAAATTTGATACGTCAAAGTCTAATTGTGTATCTATTTATAATTATTACATTAAATGTTTTCATTGTGTTCGAAGGAATGAAAATAACAATCAGCATCGCATGTTCGGGAAACAAGTTTTTTATTTTATTCTCGTTATAAATGATATTATATATATTCTATATATAGATATTGATAAAAAAAAATTGTACGCGAACAAGTTCTGTCGCCTTAATAGTAGACTTTTTTTATACAATGGAAGATTACGACAACAATCGAGTGGAATCACTGCTAAAGAATTAAACTTAAAAACTAAATAAACGCATTTAAAAATTAATTAAAAGAAAAAAACAAACAAAACCTAATCATGTTCTTTCGAAAAAAAATCATGTCAAAAAATATAAATGATAATTATAAAAACACAATATACATAGTATATAAAAATAGGTATGTATTAAAAAAAAAATTGACTCTGGTACGCTTGGAATGAAACGAAAGATTTACACGGTATATAGGCTTTTGTTGCGATTGTAATAATTAAAGCGATGGAGAACGTAATAACGACGTTTCGTCGTTGACGTCGATGTGTGGTGTTCGCACACACATACACACACACATCGCTGCGCAGTTGTTTGTATATTATACATTTAACATTTATCAGATGAACAGTAAAAAAAATAATTACAAACTATTTCTTAATTATAAATCTGTATACTTTGTTTTTCATTCTCCCACATCTGCTTTTTTACCTACGGTAAGAATGATAAAAATAACTATGCATTATTTTCGGTTGTACGCAGCATCAATCTTAACACATACACGATTCTTAGTTTTTATATATTTTTTTATTATTCCCCATAGATTCTCAACAAGCGATTCTCGAGTATAGCGCAAGCCAAGCTTTAGACGCATATCGCGATTTATTCGCGACATTTTTTTGTTGTATTTTGTACACAATTCGTAAAAATAATCTGTACAAATATCTCTCTCGCTAAGCGCATTTATGCATTCAATTCGGTTTCGTTTATGTATACCGTTTCCAGTATATCTCTAACAGATTCGACGATCTCACATCATATATAATTTATGTATGCGTTAAATATGGTTTTGGAAATATGTACAGAGCTTTTCTTTCGAGCTGGAAGTGACAATAAAAACCGTGTCGGTTTCGATGAGAATTTAATTACATTGAAGCAGTTTATACTTGAAACATAATTACGTACTGCCCATTTGGCAATGCTGAATTAATATCGCACGATAATAAAAAAAAAAAGAAATACTGATAAGAGACTATTATTTCCTCTCTCTCTTTCTCTTTCATTTTCTCGTATCGAGTGACGATGACCACACGCTATGTACATATTACAGATAATTGAAAAACGTTATCTATCTCTCTCTCTCTCTCTTACGTACTATTATAATGTATGCGCGAAGCGCGCGAAAGCCCACAGTAGAGAAGACGAAAAATAAATAAACATTCGCGGTTCGTTCGAGGTGGAGAAAATTGCGCAGAAAAACCTTGGACGCAAAAAGCTGTGTGAGCGCCCCGCCTCGAGGCCCGTCGTTCGTTGCTGCGATGCTGCGATGCTGCGATGCTGCGATTGCGCGCGCACAGGCTTAATAATAATATTTATACAACGGTCAACGTTATCTCTGCTAGCCAAGGATAACAATGGTCCGGTGGTTGCGGCCGACGCCGCCGCTGCTCGCCGCCACTATGGTCTCGCCCTCGCACGGTCAGCCCTTCCACGTGCCGATGTAGGCCTTGCAGTTCGGGCAGAAGTGGTGGACGCTGAGGAACGAGCTCAAGCAGTAGGGTAAACACGAGCACAGACAGCACCTGCGGGGAAAGAAAAACAATTAGTAAAAAGATTCAAGTCGTTGAGAGCGAGATTAGATCATTTTTTTTTTTCTTCGTAAAACTTACCCCAGTAGGCAGAGAATGATGCAGCAGACGTGGGCACTGGGCTGATGATCCGACATGGTGGTCGTCTTGATGTCGGCGTGACACGACGGGCACGACATCTTAATGGGATTCGGGCCCAGCGCGAGGCTCACGTGCTGGTGTATCACCCTCACCGTTGGATTGGCGCTGCCAGCTTGTTGTTGTTGGCTGCTGCTGGCCCGTGGCTGCGTCACGTGAACCGGCGCCGGCTCCGACGCGGGCTGTGGCATTGGCATTGGCATGGGCATGGGCATGGGCATGGGCATGGGCATAGGCATCGACGGTGGACCCGTGGGATAGCCCGGATTCGAGGGCGGTTGCGGCATGTTGGCTCCCGGCGCGGTGAGACCCACGGCCTCCTCGTACGACGGCGGCGCCGACGGCAAGGGCGCGGACGGCATGTAGAGGCCGCTGCCACCGGGACCACCGTCCATGCTGGGTCCGTAGGCGCTGCCGCCACCGCCGATTCCTCCACCTCCGCCTCCTGACATTCCTCTTCCTTTGGCCATTATTTTCAGCGAGGTTGATTCGCTCCGGTCAAGGATGAACCTTGTTTTACTCTGCAAAAGTCGAGCAAAAATTTAATTAGAATTTTTATTTTTTTTTTGAAAAGAAAATTAACGATGTAATTAATTAGGGGAAAAATCCAGGGCGCTTTAATATGAACGGCACGCGGCACGCGCGCGTCAAAAAAGTTTATACTCGATGGAGTACTTCGGCGCGTGAGTCAAATTTAGTAGACTGCGCGTGCAGGCGAAGCGACTGATTTTTTACATAATGTATACAATCTGACACGGTAGAACGGCGTTGAAAAAGTTATTTTAACGCGCTCGCGAGACTACGTCGTCTTCGTCGTCTTCTTCGTTTTTTTTTCTTACTCCCATGACATGAGTTTGCACGAATAACGTGTGCTCGCGCTTGTGTGTGTGTGTGTTTACACAGTGCAGTGACTGGATAAATATTTCGCGCTTCGCAGGCGTGATTTTTCATCTCCCTCGAAACGAGACGCGCGCGCGCCTGTACGTATATATAAAAATGATAAATCGAAAGATCGAGAAAATGAGCGCGCGTGTGTGGCCCCGGTGGGGACACTTTTTTTGCGCTCGATGCACGCGCCGCGTGTCCGGCAACGCGAGGAGTTGAATCCGCGTACAAAGTATCATCATTATCTATTACGGTGGAAGTGTGAAAGTTCGAGCTCGCGCCTCGGAAGTTGAGCAAACAAAACACGAATCTTTATGTACACACACACCACGCGATGCACGAAGGGGCATCATAATATATAAAAAAAGTCTTCGTATTAATAGCATGAGTATACGAGAGCGATGGAATCACGCGAGAACAAAGAAGTAAGTAAGAAAGAGAAGAACATTAATTTCGCTGCAGCGCTTTAATAGCAAAAAGTAGTGTACAAGTTATAATGATACGAGAAGCCGCGCGTCCTTTAATCGCGCGCGTTTCGCGATATAATATACAAGTAATTTAGCGGCGCGTAATAAATGTGCGCAGGAAGCTCTCGCGCTCTATAGCCCGCGTCTGCGTCATTGATACGACGCGGCTGTTCTTATTATTATTATACATATGGTTTTTCGACGATCCGCGCAACGTCCAGTGTGCGGCAAGTTATTAGGATGATCGCAAAATAATGCGTATACTCGAGTCTAATATACACCACTGAGCAAAATTAGCATCGGTTTTTTTCCTTCGACTCGAGGAGCGCATTATCATCGTTAGCTTTTTTTTTCGTCTTTGTTGCGACAACGTGTGTACATGAGACGTCGAACGTCATTTTTTTATTTTCTTCTTCTACTTTTCTCTCTCTCTCTCTCTCTCTCACTCTGTCTCTCTGTTTTCTCAAAACAAAAATAGACGCGATGTTTCTGCATTATCGTATACGTGCATTGAAAAAATATCGCCTGGAATTTACAGCGGTGGCGGCGGCGAGTAAGGAGACGCAACACACACACACACACAACTGCAAAACCCGTTTTTTCGTCAAACAGCTGATGCAACGCGGCGCGACTGACGTACATATACACACGTAAACACACATAATACACACACACACACATACACAAACGCATATTACCTGCGTGCGTTGTATATATGCAGGTCTGGGAAAATGAAAGTTCGTCGTCGGTTGCAATTTATAACATTGCGTATGCGAGCGTGTGTACTTTTATCGTGCGCGCGCGCGGCTTAATATAATATTGCATTATTACGAGACTCCGCCGAGAGAGAAGGCTATTTTTAAAACTCGCTCCGAAACGATATTCCGAAGAGACGCAGCGGAGAGGCCTAATCCGTTTCGGCTTCTGGCGCTTATGCTTTGTAAAATTGTAAAATACTCTGTACTCGTGCGTGGGTCACTGTATGTACGATCGATCGAGTACGCGTTCCGTTGAATTCGTATACATCATCGTGATATTAATTTTGCCCCGCGGACACGCCTATGCGCGTACACGATATCTGATAAAAAGTTTAATTACTTTGTGTATTATATTCGATACACATTTTTTTAATGGCCGGTGCGGAGAGGCCGGTTATTAACTCGCGTGGATTAGTTACACGATATAGAAGATTCGACACCAATTTTTTTTTTTTTTTTTTCGACCATCTCGTACAAGAAAAAGACGTATCGTGTGCGTAAATGAGAATTTCGTTATCGACAAGAGGAGCCGAGAGGGAAAAAAACAAAGTACGGCAAGCACGGAGACATATGTCGCTTGGAGATTCGCGCGCGGGGTGATTGACAATCGGCCAACGATTTATCTCGAGTATTTTAAAATTCATTGGCACAGCCAAGTAAAGAGAGAGAGAGAGAGAGAACAATGCCGCATGTCACGAGTCGAAGAGGTGCTCGTCGCGGGTTTAACGCGTGCTGCTGGCAAATATTGTTATAATACAGAGACAGAGTATAGAGAGATGCTTCCAGAGATCGAAACTGACCGTGACATCTTTCGGCGGCACACGTTACACGCGAAAAAACCACCGCCGCCGCCGCCGCGTGAGCGTCTCTCGTTCTATATATATATATATATACGACGAACAGTGCGGATTTTTGGAATTTTTGTTTTATCTTGGCTCGGGCTTTTCCTTTGATTCCGGGGTTTATAACGAAAATTTCTTTCATTGGCACCGACCGAGTAGTTTTTTTTTATTAGCTTTTCTTTTCGGAGCTATATAAAAAAAAAAAAAAAGGAAATACACCGAGGAATTCCAATATTGGAAGCGAGATGAGTCACGCTCGCGAAGAGCCACCCTATATACCGTATCTGCATGTGCGTAACAGCAATTGATTAAATTCGAGAGATACACACACTCGGCGAAGCGACGTTCAAAAAGAACGAGCAAAACTCTCGATTCGCTCGTAATAATATATAACGTGCACATAATATCACTTTCACTGCCTTCTGTGTGTGTGTGTGTGTGTCTGTGTGTGTGTGTGTGTGTGGCATTGCATGCAGACGCATAAGAGTCGACTCCATACATCATCGCTTTTCCGTCCCGCGCGGCACTACTCGCAATTCGTTACGATTGTGTGTAACATCGCTGTAAACCGACTCTTAATTAATCGACCGCAGTTCTCGATGCGCGGGGGAGGGATATGCCTCCGGAAATCTATACGCATCCATCAAAAAGTTGCGATATGTACGCGCTGCACTGTTTTTTTTTGGTCTCAGACGCGAGAATCGCGAGATATGTCAGCTGATCTCGCGCATTACGCACGCACGCATACTCGCATCCGCGGATGCTGCACGCAGACTGCGATGAAAATTCACCCCAGTTATTCAAACCCTTGTTTATTTCGGGTCACACGCACATGCACATGCACGCAGGATAGAGATAGAGATTGAGACACCTATACTAACCTCAAAGCTCCAAAAATAACTCGCTCGCTCTCTGTTGCACTCTCCGCTGCTGCTGCTGCAGCAAGCTCTCCTCGATCTCTTCTTGGCTAGTATGTGTGTATTATATTATTATCGGCGCACTCACTCGTCGTTTTACGACGATAGCCAGCTCTCGCTTACTACTCTTCACAATCACGCACAGTTACAGTTGGACACGATAGCAACAAAGAAGACTCCTCTTTTTTTCGCTTTTATTAACTATATGGGTAATATAATGTAATCCGCTCACGCACTGCGTTCCGCCGCTGTGCCTCTTTTACAATATACAACAACAACGATGCGTAAGCCTTATATTTCTCGCACTTGTAAATAGCATATATACTCGCCGAACGAATGTGTATTACTTATTGCGCGCACGTTCCGCACCTATCGACGATTTTCCACCATCTGAGCTGCTGCTGCTGCTGCTACTTGCTGCTGCACCGAAGTAGTGTATGTGTCGTAGCGAGAGCGGGCCAGCAGTGACGTGCTGGGTAAATACTAACTCCAACCAAGTGTATATGTGTGTTACGTATACACGAACGAACACACCGACGCACAAACTGTAGTTAGTACCGAGATGATAATATCAACGCTGAGCCGAAAGCGCCTCTACTGATGCAGAACTCGAACCATCCACGGCGGCGCGAAGCGCGCGCCTCTTATTTTATAGACGGCATATGGAAATTGGAATTACCAACAGCGCCCAGCCCAGTCCAGCGGGCAGCGGCAGCAGCAGTCAGGGTATAAAGCGTGCGGGTAATTCCGCGATACGAAAGCCCATTTCAGCTTATAAAACCAAACTCCATATTACTTACTTTACTTATAGTCTAGTAAAAGCCATGTTGGAATTTAAATTGGTTGGAAAGCAGGGCGTTTTTTGCTTACTCGGAGAATAAGCAAGATATGAGAATATTGATAGCATGCCAATCGATCCCTGAGAACATTTTACATCGATACGCGCTGTAAACTGTTCAAGTGTCAGTGCAAAATTGTCGACAATATAAAAATCGAGTCAATTTATCCTTGTACAATGTAATATTATAGGGGTCAAAATGAAACTTTTTTTAAATTTTCGTCCGCACGTTTGTCAACGATCTGGAAGCGGTTTTGGTTTGTTATAGCTGTACAAACGATGAAAAAGTCTCAAATCCAAAATAAATATAAACGTTTATTTTCTATCTACATCTATCAAAAATCCGCAAGTGAGTCTTTAAAATACCAACAGCGGCCTGAAGCAGCAGCAGTCGCACCGACCGCGTACATGCGGGCAACTCCGTAAAACGAAACGCAACACGACGCGCACGGCGCAGCAGCACACAGTGCGATCGTCGCTGCTGCTGCTGCTGCTGCTCCGAATGGGTTGTTGTTGTCGTCGTCGCGCAAGTGTTCCGCTCAGTCTATCGTGTGTGCAGTCTACTCAACGTGCGTGTGCGTGTCGTGCGGTCAGTGCAGGCGGATCATCATCGGCGCTCGACGACGACGGCTCGCCGACGTGCATAAAACAGGTTGGGAATTCGTTTAGCCAAAAGCTCCCGTATACAAAAAAACACTTGAAAAAGAAGAAGGCACGTACACTGATAACGCACGTTTTACAGAAAAAAAAATAAATAATAAAATAACATTAAAGAGCCGCAAGATGTGAACGCGTTTGCGTGCTGTGCAACGCGCGATCGATCGATCATACTCATAATTATAACACATACACAAACACACGCGCACGTACGCACGTTGCAAATAACTCGCGAGGCACACGCTCGAACGCGAGTTTATAGTACCGCTCGTCGCGTTTTTCCATATCATCATCGTCGTGTGTCGCACTCCGATACTCGAAGCTCTCTTGAAACATCCTCAAGGTCGTTCGTCGTCGTCGTCAAAATAGATATATAGATCAGTGCGCTGTGCTGCGTGTGTGCAAATAATAGTCAAGTCGTCGATTATAAAAGCTGCAGCCTTTTGTGTGCGCGCGTGCAAGTCTGGCTCGTCGTCGTCGTTGTATATAAAACACTGCACCACCAACATCACCACCACCACCATCGGAAGCAGTAGCAGACACGCTTGGATCTTTTATTATTAGGCTTGAATACTCAAGCTCGCTCGCAACGCACATCGAGAATTATATACACACTCGCAACGTGACTACCTTTTTTTTCTTCATTTCTGCGTTGTTTCGACGTTGTTGTTGTCGCTGCTGCTGCTGTTGTTTACATCTCGATCGCGCCTATATATACACCTCGATGTACACGGATCACAGGTAATTACTTTTTTTTCTCCTTCGCGATATTTTTTGCATTCTCTCTTACATAAATATATTATTAATCTTTTTTTTTCTGTGCGCGACGTACGCGTTGAGTTAATTGTTTTTTTGAAAGCGCCAAGTCATTCGCGATGTTTTTTTTTTCGATGCGAGTGATTTTTGCGCGATTTTATCGCTTTAATTTTTTTATTTTTAAAATTAACAGAGCCTCTCTCTGCCTTCGTATACTCTGCGCGTTTGCCCTTCACACAGTTCGCGCGTGTTAACTTACGCACTTTAGCGCGTTCGTGCATATATATGTGTGTCTAATACATACACATACCCGACTGAAAGGTATGTACATGTATTCGTTTCGCGTTCTTGAGACGAATCGTCGTCGCGCCTACTTTACGGAAGATTTTTCCTTTGTTCGCGTACTCGGCGGCGAAGCAAAAATAAAGAAGCAACAACAAAAAAATCGATTCGGTTACGTAACGCGACGATTAAAAAGTAAAAAAATTCTCACGAGAAATTAAAAATAAAAATTCGATCGATTAATTTTTTAAGCAAATTTCGCGTTCGTAATATCGGTTTACGCGCACGACAGATGTATCTCGTTACATTTCTGCTAAATGTACCAATCACCGTGCCTCGAGAGCGTTATCTTATCGAGTTTTTTTTGTATTCCAAAATAACTGTGCTGCGTGTGTGCGTGTGTGCACCTAGAGATTGGCAGCGAAAACAGCTTATTTTTGTTTGCCACCGCGAAAGGAAGCGCGAATTGAAAAGCCTAGACGAAACATCAATTAATTCGTTGTTATAGTGGCAATTATGTAAGATTTTCATGATTGCTGCCGCTGATTTGCAATGCTAAGACTGATAGCGTTGTTTATCCAATGATTTCCAATGTGTCTGTTCTAGGTGTTCTTGAACTATGGCTCTAGCAAGTTTTCCTTTCTAAAGATGAACAAGATTGAGAAGGGAAAGAAGATAACACACTTGTTGCAAAAAAACAAGAATGAATGGGCATGTGGACAGCAGCCTAGGAAACAGCATCAAAATACCTGCAGCTGTGAGCGGCTCGAACAAGACACATTTGATACCGGTAGCAGTGATGAAGCCCAACAGCGGTGACAAAGTGAGCATGCTTATCTTCTATCTTCTTAAATTGATCAAAATATTAAAATTAATAAATTTTTGTGTGAATTGCAGCAAGAAGAGACACAAGCAGTTGTGACACCATCCTCAAAAGATGAGACTATTACAAATTCTCAAAGAGTATGGACGAGCCTTGCAGCTGGAGCTATTGCTGGTGGGGCAGCCAAAACGACTATTGCCCCACTCGACAGGACAAAGATCAATTTTCAAATATCGCAACAACCATTCTCAGCAAAAGCTGCTATCAACTTTCTAGTCTGTACATATAAAAATGATGGGTTGCTTAGCTTATGGAGAGGGAACAGTGCTACAATGGTAAGGATCATTCCATATGCAGCAATTCAATTCACAGCTCATGAACAGTGGAAAAGGATTCTCAATGTCGATACACCTAACTCGTAAGGTTTTTTTATAATTTTAATAAGTTTGTTTTTAATGCTTATTTGTAACTTTACTTTTGTTTCTACAGGAGCAAAGAGAAAAGGTTTCTCGCTGGTTCACTTGCTGGGGTTACTTCACAAGCTATGACTTATCCATTAGATTTAGCAAGAGCTCAAATGGCTGTTACTCAAAAAGATGAATTCAGTACTCTGCGTCAAGTTTTTGTTACAATTTATCGTAAAGAAGGAATAGCAGCATTTTATCATGGTTTCACTCCAACAATACTAGGAGTTATTCCTTATGCAGGTTGCAGTTTCTTTTTCTATGATATGTTTAAAAATTTGTTTGCTGGTAAGCTACAATATTTAACAAGTTCAATTGATGAAAGTCTATATTTTAAAAACAATTGTATTTTTATGTTTTCAAAGTTTATGCTGTTAATAGTCCCGGATTATTGGCTGTATCAGGTCTTTTATCTGGGGCTGTCGCAGGAATGGTTGGACAAGCTAGCAGCTACCCATTAGATATGATTCGTAGAAGGATGCAGACTTCTTCACTCAGAAATCAACAAAATCTGGGGGTCATTGCGATGACAAAAAAAATATATGGGTAAGTCAATTTGATATGAATAAAACTTTTTTTGTATATCAATTTACAAATTCTCCTTTGTTTACAGAGAAGAAGGTGTCATGTCTTTTTATAAAGGCTTAAGTATGAATTGGGTGAAAGGTCCTATTGCAGTAGGAATCAGTTTTGCCACATATGACTTGGTAAAAGATTTTTTGAGAAAAATTGCCTGTTAATAAAATGGCTTATTTGATTGACAAAGAATTTTACTATTTACATTCTACATGTGATGTCTTTGAAAAGGCGTTTTTGAAACATTTTAATCAAAATATCTATAAGTTGTCTTGATGTGATTATATGAATATAATTATTATTAGTGCTTGTGTAGTAATGAGTACAAGATTTTTTATCTGATTTTGTACTTTAAAAAATTACGTTTGTATTTCTAGGTAAATTTTAAAAATGATCTATATATTTTTTTAAATTTAAATTATTTTACTTTTGTACTTCATCTTCCAATGCAAAAAGTCAATTTCTTAGTAAAGAAAATATCCGTACCGCGTCTATATTTACGAGATCATGCGAAACTTGATTTTTACAAATAAGGGTGAGTTACCTATAATTATAAATGTTATCTGTGTGACTGAAAAATTGTACATAAATATTACCTATGAAAATAATTTGTCATTGAAAATCAGAAGTTTAATAAATAAAGAAAGCGACGCAGTTGAACCTTTCTTACGTTGTTGATTATAAGAGAAAATGTATGACATGGAAAATATTAAACAAATCTATTAGGATTAAAAATTATGATTAACTATGTATGTTAACTGAACTCTCATTAAGATTTTTGTATTGTGCAATATTGACAATAATAATAGTTTTATACTTAATGAAATTATTTTGTGCCTAAAATTATTAGCATGCTTAATATTCCAATAGACTATATAACTGAGGACAGAAATTATTAGTAAAATTTTGAATTTATGAATTCTAGTAATAGCCAGTGGATTCTCTTCAAACTAACTGTTCTCTCGTTCCAACGACTTTTCCAATTATTTTTCTGTACACTAGATGTATTATTATTCTATTCTGTGATACTGTAATGTTTATACAATTTCACGATCAATCGCGTTCGATTTGAAAAGCATTGAAATTTTCTCTCACTCAGTGTTTACAGTTTACTACTAAACGGATATAATATCAAATTTTAGGAAATCGTTGGAAGTTTTATTTTTTTTGAATTGATAAATTAATTTTCATCCAACAACATGAGTGCCAAAACTCTGGATAAGCTAATTACGGGGTTACAAATAAAGGATGTCAAAACTCGGGATGAGCCAATTGCGGAGTTACTCGAGGATCTCAAAACTCTGAATAATCTAATGAGGGAGTTACCAATCGAGGATGACGAAACTTTGGATAAGCGAATTACGGAGTTACAAATCAAGGATCACAAAACTCTGTATAAGCTAGTTAGGGCGTTACAAATCAAGGGCGTCAAAACTCTGAATAAGCCAACTAAGGAGTTACCAATCGAGGATGTCAAAAGTCTGGATAAGCCAACTAAGGAGTTACCAATCGAGGATGTCAAAAGTCTGGATAAGCCAACTAAGGAGTTACCAAACAAGGGTGTCAGTATTCTGGATAAGCTAATTAAGAAGTTACCAATCAAGCGTGCAGAGGTGCCTTTATTTAAAAGGATGGTGAGTAATTGGAGAAAAAAAATGTACGAACAAACCGTTTGTTAATTGTGATGATTTCACCGATAGCCCTATTGCTTCGAGTTCAACAAAAATGGCAAACTAGTGTACAGCGATAAAATTAACTTCTTCAAAGGCTGGAATCCAGACGAAAGAGAGAGAAAAAAATTGGAGGCACGAATTCGCACGATTACGCACGTCGCTTCTAAAAGGAGTGCGCGGAGGGAGCTCGAAGAGAAATTCAAGGCTCCAAAGGAGCGCCAAGTCCTTAAAAATATTCTCCAGGAGCTCGAAGAAAAGCCCGAGCCTGCGGCAAAGCCCAAGCAAGTCTCTTCGAAAAATGTGCCGCGGGAGCTCGAAGAGAATCACAAGTCTCCGGAGGAGCGCGAAATCCTAAAAAGTATGCCGCAAAAGCCCGCAGCAGCCAAGCCCGAGCCCAAATCAAAGTCCAGCAAGCCCGCAGCGAAATTCGAGCCTCAGGCAAAGTTCAAGACCACACCGAAGCCCAAGACCGCGGCCAAGTCCGGCGAGTCCGCAGCGAAAGCCAAGCCCGTGAAGAGGGGCGAAATCCACGAGCAGTTGTACGACGAAAATGGCATTTTCATTCCCACCCAGGAGAACCTGTGCGACTGCTTGGATAAAGAGTGTCCCGGCTGTCACTTTCCGTGTCCGACTTGCAGCTCGACGAAGTGCGGCAACCCGTGCCGGTAATTGATTCGGTTTTTTTTTTTTTTTTTATCGTCGAAATTCCTGTCGACTTTTAATTTATTACTCGTCAATTTTTACAGACGGGGGCGCGACGATATGTTTGAAGAAATACGGTTCGAAGGATCGGATGGAAAAATTACAAATGAGCCTTACAGGCACGCAATAGACGAATATAGAAAAAAAGGCCATTTCTTTGGATTTTTAGGACTCGAGCGCATGTCAATATGAATCGAGCTACTTAGGAATCTAAATAATCAATCGACGATGTTTTAATTCTGAATTGAATGAACGAAACGAATCAATCTATCTTACATTGTTAAATGAGTAGTCCTGAACGCTATTTCCGACTGTGTATGGTATCACAAATAAATTAACTTAGTTTTCATGTCACTGCATTACATCTTGCAAAAAAATTTTCCATGTTTTATTAATTTTATTCTACCCTTTAAGTAGTCTACTTTGATTATAATGAGTTCGTACGAACTTAACACAGTATACAGTTTATCATTTGAAGAATTTTTGAAAAAATTTTTAAGCTTTCAAAATTGCCGATTTTCCACCAGTTTTCCTCGGACAGTCTTTTTTGCAGCAATCGAGATAGTTCATTGCAGGCCAAAAATATGGATTGCAAACTCATTTAAACTAATGTCAACCCTTTGAAATTTCCTATTTTCTCTTAATTCTTCCGTTCAATCTCGAGCCGGGAAAATAAACTTCGAGCTAAATTTCGACTTTCAGATGTTGGCTGGTACTGCTCCGTAATATCGTATCACGAAAAAGAATGATGGGAAGAAGAAACTGATGGGAAATTGACTAAAGACATTTTGAATCAATTCAATTTTTAGTTTTTGAAATAAAATTTTTTTTCTCTTCTTACAAAGCTATAATGTAAACCCTTAACTTAAAAAGCCAAAGCTTGAACTCAATTACGAATAGCAATAGATTCATTGCATAAAAACTCTGAATGAACATTGCAACGAATTTTTCAAGTATTCCTCTATACACCGGGTGAGTTATTATTCTTTTCAGTAATGTGGCAATGTTTATACAAATTGACGATTAATCTCGTTCAATTTGAAGACAGCTTAAAATTTCGCTCACTCTGTGTTTACATCTTCCAAAAGACCACACGATCTGCTCTACAAACGGATAAAAATCAAATTTTAGGAAATTTCTTGCATCTTATCGTTTATTTGGTCATTCAATTTACATCCCACAACATGAATAAGGAGAAAGCAGCTCAGAGAAATGAGGAGGAAGTAGTTGAGCCAAATGAGGAGGTAGCTCCACCAGCTCAGAGACGTGAGGAGGTACCAGCTCAGCCACGTGAGGAGATACTAACTCAGCCACGTGAGGAGGTACCAGCTCAGCCGCGTGAGGAGGTACCAGCTAAGCCAAATGCGGGGATCACAGTTAGAAAGAAAGATGAGGCCACATTCAAAATGAATGACGGAAAGTTTGTGAGTATTTCGAAGAAAAAACGAACAAACAATTCAATAATTGCGATGATTTCACTGATTTCACTAGAAGCCCTTTTTCGTGGTTGGACAAAAAGGAAATCGTAAGTTTTTGAAGTACAGCCCTATCAAATATTTTATAGGTGAATTTGATGAAGACGAAAGCGTTCGGAGTGTAAGAAAACGGAAAGAGCGGGAAAAAAGGCAATTCTGCGACTGTTTGAATAGAGATTGTCCTGGCTGTCACTTATTTCCGTGTCCGAATCCGAAATGCAGGTCGAGGAAGTGTGGTCACGAGTGCCAGTAGTAGCTTCGTTTTTTTATTTCTACTGTGAAAATTCTATAAATCGGTATAATTTGAACTTAACCTTTTACTCGTAAATTTTTACAGAATTTATCGTGGCTATAAATACGAAAAAATAGAGAATGAAGGAGCTGATGATTGTGCAGAAAGTAACGAACTAAAGTCCACACGGAAGAGGTCGAATTATGAAAGTATCCCAAAGAAGCGTAAAAAAACCCTTTTTTGAATGCTTACAACTTCTACAAATATAAAGATGATTGAGATAACTGAATTAAATACAGAGCTCAATTTAATTTGCAAATTGTAAATTAACAAAATAAAACAGTCTAGTTGTATTTTGGTAAAATCCAAAAACAACGGTTTCATGTTATTACTGAGATATATAATTGAATTTCAATTGGTGATAGTACATAATTTTTATGTAGTTCATGTGAAATCGTTCATAAACAACTTTCTCTAATTAGCTGTGAATTGTTTATTAATATTGTACATTGAAAAAATTAATTTTATGATACTGATACTAAAAAAAAGAAATATTGTGAAAACTTTGTAAATATAAATATTTTAAATTTATATTAGTCATGACATTTTTATACAAATTTATAGGAATATATTTTATACAATATATTAGGAAAGACTTAAGAATAAATCTTACCAAATAATGTGATTATTTTTTTAACTAAAATATTATTTTGGTTTTGTTTCTTGGTCATTAACATATCTTATGTACACTTCCTTTTCATCTGTAGCGCCAGCCGGTATTTCTGCATCATTCAAATAGGAAACTCCAATGGCTAGAACTGAACCATCCTGACTGAAGCTCAACGAAGCTACACCAGCATTATAACGATGAAATTGACACAATCTCTTCTTGTTGAAGCCATCCCAAATATTGACATATCCATCTGAACCACCAGTCGCGAATGTGTTATATCCAGAATGAAAACTTATGGCATTAACTGGATATATGTGTTCAATATTATTGTCTTTAATTCTATGACATTTGAAGGCATATTTCTTTTTTTGTGCTTCTGGTGATGTATCTAAGTATTCAACAGCCACTCTTCCTTCTATGCTACTAAGTACATATCCCTACAAAAATTAAAGTTATGAATAACTAAGTCATGTAAATAATTATTTATAAAAGTTCAACAATGACAATATAAATTGACTCCTTACTTGTTCATTTGGAAAACCTTTGATGCATCTTGTTTGATATTTTAAGCTACTCTCTCTTCTTTGGAACATACCTGCCATGTTCCTTAAGTCCCAAATACATACTTTTCTCTTAGCTGTGCCAACTACAAATTTGTCTCCACATGTCGATAATGCAAAGACAACATCGGGTTGGAGGTAGCTTCCTACACACGTTGGAGACCTTGGATCCCAAAGTTTAACAGCTGCGTCCCACCCACCTGTTAAAATTGCATTAACTGCTGGACAAAATTCAATTTTTCTAATCGGCTTGTCGTGAGTTCCCATGATAGTTTCGGTGTTTGTGTTTATGTCATACATTTTTAATTCGTGACCCAAACCGCCACTGTATGCATGAACGGCATCCTGCGCAAAGTACAAACAAACACTGCGTTAAAAATATTACACTATCGATAAAAATTGATACAGTGTTATAATACTTACTTGAAAGGCTACATCTAATACCGGTAGATCGTGATTGTACTTCACCCTCAAAGTATTTGTTTGTATATCATAAAGTCTAACCGAATTGTCCCAAGATGAAACGAGTAAAAATTGTGTCGAGTTAGGGCCAAATTCAACAGCCGAAATGGCATCGGTCGGTGGATTCTTAAGTTTGAACTCTGTCCTCGTTTCCATGATGCTAAAAAACGTAAATTACAATTATTTTCATCCGCTCTACAAAATATAAACCATAACCTCAGTTAGAGGTAGCATCATTTTTGCAAGATCGTACCTGGTTCGAAACTAGCAGATTCGATGTGACAAAAATTGCTCGTACACCGGTAAAATGTGGAAGCGCGCGTGGGATGAATCAATCCAAGATATCCACGACTCGAAACTTTACTTGACGTCGATGATCGAAGCTTCTTTCACCGGCACACTGTCATTTAACCCACGACACGACAACACAAGCCATGCAAAACTCCGCGTAAGAAATTCGAGCTGTGGTGTGGACTTACTGTACTATTATAATTATTTCCGTACTCGATAAAGAAACTGCCAAATACGATCGAGAATTACCAGCGTTGGATTGCGGGCGACTACAATTCTACTATATGTCTGCCCGTCACTGTTTTATCGATATAGCTAGAGTTGCCAACCTTTGACTCGAACAGTACATACCATAACATTGTCACGGTGTATGAACGTATTGGGAAATGTGTGGTAGAAATTTTTGAGCCAAGATGGCGGAAGGAGATCGGGCAATAACACAGGGCTCTTATGGGACCGAGCCTTAAAAAAATGTTTAAAAATCTATGAAAATTATTTTCAGGTATCAGATGCGATCAAAATAATCTTTATATATGTATATTGTTAGAAAAAAAGTTTTATGCAAAACAGTCTGTCCGTTCACTTGCAATT
Organism: Trichogramma evanescens; assembly: GCA_902732785.1. Taxonomy (NCBI): domain Eukaryota; kingdom Metazoa; phylum Arthropoda; class Insecta; order Hymenoptera; family Trichogrammatidae; genus Trichogramma; species Trichogramma evanescens. The sequence goes on from CACVKI010144949.1 coordinate 30,900, forward strand.
AGTTAATTACGATGTTTGGACCCTATATTTGACGTTAATTCGGCTGCTACGGCTGTCTAAAGTAAGGTTCTTCTTCTTCTTCTTCTTTATATGGCCTTGTGGGCGCTGAGCAGCGCCCTCGAACTGCCACTGTGCCTAAAGTAAGGTTATGAAGAGCCGTAGCAGCCGAATTAACGTCAAATATAGGGACCAAACATCGTAATTAACTAATTGCAAGTGAACGGACAGAC
>CACVKI010144949.1:31179-51404 GCA_902732785.1 Trichogramma evanescens
TTTTTTAAGGCTCGGTCCCATAAGAGCCCTGTGTTATTGCCCGATCTCCTTCCGCCATCTTGGCTCAAAAATTTCTACCACACATTTCCCAATAGAAGAAATGTAAAACATGACAATAGGCATTAAAACCAAAAATCGAACTGTTTATAGCTTTTCTTAAGAATTCATAGTTGTGTGTGACATCAAAATTTTCACGAGTCCATTGAAAGGTTGCTTAAAAATCATACAAAAACTGAGAACACTTTTGTAATTCCACTTGAAAATTCAATTGAGACTCCCAAAATATTTAAAGGTACCAACGATACGGATTTGAAGTACAGAATTGTGTCCGAATTAAAAAAAATGTTTTCTTCAATTTGATTTCAATTTTATGTATTTTGTTTCTGATAAAACTTTCATGATTCTTTGTGCATGCGAGAATATCAAATGAAAAATCGTCTGCGTCGATCCCCATTGCGCACTCGCGCTGTTCTTGTTTTTAACGTCTTAATTCGATACAAGTAATCATCGATCCATCAGAATTTAAGAACAAAAAAATGCAGAAAAATTTCCAAGAAAACTTGGAAATCTTGGATTCAAAATAACCAAAAATCACGATACTTCGTCATGTAAAATAGAAATTTTTATTCTCAATACAGTGTCAAACTTTATCACATTTCAAAAATTCAATGAAGAAAAAAAAACATCAAACTCCAAACACCACGACTCTCCGTTACATACATAAGAAAAAGTCAGAGTCACATCGTAAATGTAAGGCTGCATACGCAGAGCACCGTCGAGCCTGATGGTCTCGCCGTTGACGTAGGGATTCTCGACGATGGCCTGGGCCAGATGGGCCAAGTCCTCGGGCTTGACGAGGCTCTGGGGGAAGAGCACCGCCTTGGCCAGGGACTCGCGGGCAGCTTGCAGAATACGATTTTAAACGCAGCGACTCTGAGATGATCATGAAATTTTTCACTAAGCACGAATTGTTCGAGAAATCGGCCGATTTTGATAAACGTTTGCTTAACGATGAAAGGTTTGCGAAAAAAACGAAAGGGATAATGATCGTTCGGATTCTGTCGCTATACGACTTGATTCGGTTGCGACCTGAAGAAATAGAAAAGCGATTCACCTATTTCATACTTATATATTTTATGCTAAACCATGGCTTATATAATCTCTTAACATGGCTGAATTGCAGTTTTTTAAAAAAGTTTTTTAGTTTTGCTCACGCAGCATCAATCAGTTACTCTAATTTCAAATATATACAATATTTCCACCAGAATAGCATTTGCATTTTGCTATCAAATGCAGTGGTGTTGTACAACGTGAATGTGGTTTGCCGTCTTCATGTCGGAGAATCCAGCCATCATGAGGATTCTATATTATCGCGCCGCTCATAACCTTAAAACCGATGTAGACAAAGGCGTGAAGAAGATGACTGGCTTCTGTATTGAAAATCCTCGAGCCATCGTCTCTGCTCAGATTCATTTCGCCTGCGAAATCAATTCACCCAAAGGCACCCATCTTTCCTTCGACTACGATGGTGTAGCCAAGGTGCTTGGGTCTCGGTTCGAGCGCGAAAATAATTATTTTCTGAAGAATGCCGGATTCTTTCATGGATGTCAGTATCCAAGGGCGTACCCAAGAGCAGCGTACGTCCATGCTTACGCCAGCATCGACACCGGTAAGTCAGCATTTTTGAATTGTATATTATTACCTTCTTAAGTTTCCTTTTAACTCAATTTCGTTGCAGGCATCAAAAACAATGATCGTTGCCGATCGTTACTGGGATATTTGATGACGGGAAAATTGGCGCACTCGGAAAATAAGCAACTCCGAGACCAATTTTCCCATCATATCAGAGATATCAAGCAATGGTTGGAGAAAACTCCGACCAGCATGGACGCGCGAGTCGAGGTCGTGGAAGTCTTCGACAATTTGAAACGACTCGACAAGCCGTCGGCCATTTCCAAGACATGGTCGGCCGTGCAGTCGATGGGATCCCTATCGCGCACGAGTCTGCTGCCCAGCAAGACTCCGGGTGCGTCGATCCAATGCATTCTAAATGCATTGGTGCAGGAAAATGCGTTCGTGCTGCTCCAAGGATGGGACAGTCACGTGAACGCAAACCTGCGGCCACTCGTGGAGATGCTGGACAACGTCCACCGGAAAGATCCGCTTACTCTCCCTCGAGAGTACTTTCCGGTGGCGTACTCGTGCGAGATGCTGGTGGCGGCGTTCATCTCCGGGTCGACGAGGAGATACGACGCCAAGTTTGTGGCTGAGCTTTTCACCGAAGAGGAAAAGTACAGCAAACGGTATAAGCCGACCACCAAGTTCCCCAAGGACTTCTTCGCAGAGCGTAAAAGTATATTTGAGTTTATTGGCAACACTGCGCCAGAAATGCTCGAATTTATTTTCTACGCTCTGCAGAAGTTGAGACCGATCAAGAGCGGAACCACGTAAGAACATTGTACCAACATATACATAAATTATAATTTTAATATTGTACATAATAAACTTTTCTCTCTATTTTTTTTAGTATAACGGGATGGGTTCCAGAAGACCGTCCATACAGAGGAAGTATTATTCGAGACACGGGCGTTCAATACGACGCGGAATATCGTGTACACGAGCTGATGCGAAGGTTGGCGGCCTACGTGCACTTTAAGGGAACCAATGAGTATCCGCGACTCACCGAAATAAATCCGTGTGAGTACTTCACCAGGAAGAGAAAGGTCGTCAAGTGCATCTTTTGGGATGAGGTTTGTTGAGCTTTTCTATACTAATTGACTTGTGAATTTGATGATTCCATGACGGGAAGCTACAGCTACGATATCATACTTTCTTGCAGGTCAGCGGCAACATTAAATCGCCCAAAATCATGATGGCCAAAATATTGACCGGCATTTTCCTCAACGAGCAATGCTCCGTTATTAAGTTCGTGCATGATACTGTCCGGTATTGGCCTCTAAAACTCATCGACTCGAAGAACACGACATCGTGGGCCAAGGTCGTCTTTGAGGTGGAATACTTGGTGGAGGGGGTAGAGCTGAGCGGCAGGGTAATGAAAATGCTCAACTTGAAGCAAAATCAGGGCAAGGTTAGTATTTTTTTTTTTTAACCATGACAGAATAGTGTTTAGGTGGGGGGGCTTCGCCCCCCCCAACCCCCTAGCGGGGGCTTCGCCCCCTGCACCCCCACCAGGGCTGCCGCCCTGGACCTGCCACCCGACTCCCCATCCCGCACCCCACTCAACTCATTTTTCTACTTTTCAGTTTAAACTAATCGCCTCCACTACTAAGCCTAAACCTAAGAGTGGCCCGAAGGAACGGGTAAAATCATACGACGCCCAAACGCAGACCGACAAAGTGTCACCAATGGAGCTGGTGGCTATTCGGGCTCACGTGACGCCAACAGAGGCAGTTGCCCTAAACCAACTCGTTATAGAGCCCAACAACTTCTCCATCAGACACAATCCGTAAGTTCATCATTGCCACTGCAACTCTGCGCTTTTATTGTAATTAACCACTTTTCATTTTCATAGATTTATAACAAGAAAGTGCAGACTGGAAACACTACAACGCCGCCTAGAGCAAATTTCGTCGACCAAAGCCAAAATAAACGAGACCGTGGAAAAACTGATGGCTTCCTACATGCTTCTCGATGAGGAGGAGGAGGGCCTGAAAGTCAACCTCGCGGAGATGAACAACGAAATCGAACGCGAGAATATCGAAAAAGAAGAAGCGAGGCGAATTGTCGAGGAGAAGATCAGGGCGGACAAATTGCTCGCCCAACGGAAGAACGAGGCTTTGGCGAGTGAAGTTTTTGACGTAACCCATGATTCGGCTTTACTTTCAAATTTGGTCTTCGAATAGCATTCAGCCACTTGTTTCTCAGATCTGCATTTTTTGGAAATTTAAACTTCGTTAGCCCTTGACAATTTTCAACCTTACACCGCATGACGTTACTTTTTATTGAGAAAATATTTATAATATTATTGCAACTCTCAGTATACACAGCAGTAATATATGCAGCAGAAAGCAGAATAATAGTCCAGTGCAGATAGATTTTTTTGGGCAAAAAATAATAGTAGCAAGCGACCTATACCACATACAATACAATGTGGTATAGGTCGCTTGCTACCATTATTTTTTGTCCAAATCGGCCTTTTTTCAGCTAAGTGCACTGGACTATAACTATGCGTGTATCGAAATGATTACTGCGCATGACGACTCACGCCACATCTGCCGTCTGGCGGCCAAAGTTTTCACCATTTCACAGAAATTTGCCTAATACTTTTGGCTGATACCCGCCAAACAAATATTATATAAATCCTCGTTCGTCAGATTTTCGATGATCATTTCACAGCAAAGAATCGGCAATCGTCCGTGTATCAGCTCTATGAAAGGATCTATCGCCCAGTCCAGGAAAAATCTTCTCGATAGTTTCTCGCACAGATGTATAGCACAAGTGTCTCGACGCTTTGAGTACAGTTCATACAAATTGCTCCAGTTCCACGCATCGTGATCCTCATAAGTGAATAGTTTGGCCGCCTCTTCGGGTCGTAGCTGGAGTAGGTCGTAGAGCGACAGGTCCCGTTTCATCATCTTATTCTTCGAGCTTGTCGCGAACTCCTCGTCATTGCGTAAAAGTTTTTCGGCATCCGTCGATTTCTCGAACAATTCGTACTTAGAAAACAATTTCATGATCGTCAAGGCGTCGCTTCGGTCCAGCTCGTATCCTTTTTTCTCGAGACATCCGACGATCTTCATAATGGGAAAAGTTATTCTAGTCAATTTCAAATAACTATTGAATAATTTACCAATTTTATTGTCTATAGTAGTTTCGAAGCGGCTGAAAGTCGGAAAAACAAAATTCGACAGATTAACTCCATGATTCCAGAGTAAATCGAACTGATCCATCCGGAGATTCGACACGGCCAATTGCAACGGTGTCCTTCCCAACTTGTTAGGCACATTCGGATCGGCGCCATTTTTTAACAGCATCAGTGACACAGCGATGTAGTAGCCCCATTCCAAAGCATAGTGCAGCGGCGTATCACCTGTTGATTCCACGAGGAGATTGGGATCCTGGCCGAACTCGAGGAATTTTCGGACGATTTGTATACCACAACGATACATGCAGGCCACGTGGAAATGCGTGACGCCCGACTCGTCGGTGTAATTTAAATCGTCGCGGTATATTTCAAAAAGGAGCGGAGCAATAGAAAAATTCATTTCTTCGTTGTATTCGTATTTCGCTGCCACATGAAGTGGTGTTGTAAGATGCAATAGTATTTTGCCGTCTTCATTAACTTCTGGCTCGTGTCTGTAGCCGGTGTGAGCTATGAAGTCAATAATTACAAATCCTTTAATAGAATCATTTTGATTTCTGCTTATGTGATCGACGACGTTCATGAGAATACGATCAACTTCTTCCTGTTGAAAAGTGTCTCGAAGATTTGGAAGTGGACCCTTCCAAGTCGATTCACTAGTTAAATTACCAAGTCGTTCAAGAATTTGGGTTGTCCGTTCTTCGTCCGCGCGACCGACCTTCAGCTCGTTTAAAAGATTTTCCAGTTCGACTTCTTGTCGAGGATAGAGAACCTCGCGTAATAGTCCTGAACAGTTGCGGGGTGGATCCATTATATTATACGCACTAACACAACAACGACACACGGTCACTTGTAATTTTAAAAACTGTATTTTCTCACGAGTAATGCAATAGATGCGATATTTTCTATATATAGCTGTTCACGCGGTGGAGTCGTGACCTACACTGACGACTTTCACGCAGGCCACACGATTCAATGAGAGAAAGTTCGAACGCGTGGCGGGCGACGGCGTGCGGTCAAGATTAACTCGCGTAGGCAACAAGAAACTCGACGACTGCAACTAGCGCCACGCGCTACAGTGCACCGATTCTCGTTATGCACGTCACTGACACAAGGAGTGCAGCCAACTTCTAAATAATTCACGAAATAATTTATTATAATATAAGCAGTACTTTTGGAAAAATTATGCAATAAAAATAATTTTATACACACGAAAAACCGAATCTTATTTATTCCTTCATTATTACTATAGTAATGCAAAACATTTTTCATGTACAAATAAAGCAAATGTTCAGTTACTCGTTTTATATTTTAGGTTCATCTAATATTTACTCGTTTTTAATTCAATAGTCTATACAATCACGCGAAAATCCTATCAAATTAAAAAAAAAAAGAATAAATCAACGTAAGGTTGTTGAAATGATTTGTGAAAATCTCATGACTCCCCCGATCCCCGTTCTTTGTTATTGTTAAGCTTAGGTTATCCCCGTGAGAATTCAATAATGCATAGAGCAAAAAAAAATTGCAATCGTCAAGGGCTAATTATCATTCTATTGACATTCACGAGTTACGTTAAATCACTGTTTTCATCAATAAGCAATACATCGTTGCATATTTTGGATTCCTGAAATTGTTTCTTTTAACGATATATAATTTGTAAGTATTATGTTTAAAATATTGTGTTCAGTGAGTACGTATAGTGATTATTTGTTTACATACGCCTTGAATATCGAATCATTATACAGTATTCATAAGTACAATTCCTTTTTACGTTTTTTAAATGAAAAACATATTATACAGAAGTCTAATCAAATCTGCGTATGACAGCAATTATATAAACAATTCTATTCAGAAAGATATTTCTCGCGAACGTTTTTTACGCACTGACGAAGTGCAAAGGTTTTTTTATGTTAGGAGGTCTGTACCCCGCAGAGTCGAAAAATTTGTTTAATTTATATCTTTTTTTCTAAATCGAATATCGAAAAACGGCTCTATGGGAACCTTCATTTTGTTGCTCTGAACAGCTGGTAAAAATTTTAGCCAATTCCACCGACTAGATTTCTCGGAAAACGTGTTTGAAATTTTCAATCTGGTCGGTGGAATTAGCTAAAATTTTCACCAGCTACTTTAATTAGAGCAACAAAACGAATGTTCCCACAGAGTCGTTTTTCGATATTCGATTTAGAAAAAAAGATATAAATTAAACAAATTTTTCTTTCGTTTATTTTAGTAAATAGTCAACATCATATAAGGCTCATTTAAAGTTCGATTCCATTGTATCGTTCATTTCTTTTACTTTAAACTTGTTCATTATTCTTTTTTCTTATAATTATTCTTCAATAGGATTCGTTATTTTATGAATGTAAACATTTTTTTATTATATCAATTGTCGTCAAATATTATAATATACTAAAGAAGGATTATAATAAATATTCTAGCATGAATTAAGTTGGCTACACTCCTTGTGTCGGTAACGTGTACAAGAATTGGTGCACTGGCGCTAGCACTGCACTGGTGCTAGCTGTCGACGTCGAGTTTCTGACACAACGCCGAGTGTGGTGTACTGCCACTACTGCCAGTATTATTATGATTATGTCAGAGACGAATTGCGCACGCACTCGCGGCGTCTGTTGTACATGTGTATAGCACTGAGCGAGCCACGAGACACATACTCCGTGTTGGTTGCCTGTGTGCAGTCGCTCGATTCTGTCGTCGGCATTAATACGTAAGGGACAATTTCTTTTTTTTAAAACTTCCTATAGGCGAGTTTGTGTGAAAAGAGATAATGCCACTGTCAGCGCATACGAAAATAGCAATCGGATGGTAGGTGCGTGAGAGAAAAAGTGAATTTTCATGTGCTGTCAATGCGGGATTCGGGGCCTCGTGTTTTACACGACGACGAGACTCCGAGAGTAGCTTCTCCGGATAGCCATAACCTTACTTAATTGGAGCTACACGGTTTCTCTCTTTCCTACTTTCCATGCGTGTTCTGCACGATGGAATTTTTAGAACGATTGTTGAATTGTTGTTGCGCCGCTCGGAGTTGATTGTTGCAGTGTGGTCGGTCAATTTGTCAGTTTTATAATTTGCTTCGTGAACCGGCGGTTTTTTGTCTCATGAATCTCGATTAATAGAGTTGAAAGCTTCGTGTTTGACTGATTATTTATAGAATTATATAACTGCTAGATTTCAATAGAATGAGAATTCAGTATCAATGAAAATTCGAAGCAAAACATTGAAACTTTTTAATTTTTTTTTTACAGGGGAATTGCTGTGTCATTTGGTTTATATTCTTTCTACCTATCCAGAGAATACGTACTGAGCCATCGGTATGATGCAATGAAAGCACGTCAACGAATAGCGAACGCACCATTTGATCCAAGCAAGACAAAGCGAAGCATTCAGGACTCATCGATTGATTCCATAGACGCATAGTCTAAGTTACTGTTATTTATAAATAAAAAAAAAGTATATTAGTGTTAAACATGGCCAGTCAACCTGTCATCGACGAGGATAAAATGAAGCTGGTGCAAGAGCTGGAGATTGAGATGATGAGCGACATGTACAATCGCATGACACGGGCTTGTCACAAAAAGTGCATAGCACCCAAGTACGCGGAAAACGAATTGGGCAAAGGCGAGGCCGTATGCATCGACAGATGCGTGGCCAAGTATCTGGACGTTCACGAACGAGTTGGCAAGAGGCTCACACAGATCTCCATGCAGGAGGAGAATTTTATGAAAGGACAACCTAAACCAGGATAATAGATTTTGTGTAGAATTGTGTGCACAAATTTCTCATAGAACAATTATCATGCTAGTATGGTGTACCGCAAGTTTTATATTTTTCATCTTGATAATTGTACAAATTGTTTGCATTTAAAAATTAATTGAAATTTCCCATGTATAAAATATAAAAACTGAGGTACACGTTGTTTACAATTAAATTGTGTTAATAAAATTGTTGAAAAGAAAACTTTCGCATCGATTTGTTGTCAAGTTATCGTCGCTGTAATGAATGAATTCCATTCTTTTGAAAAACCGCGGAGAAATTCTCGCGATTTTCTTTCATAAATTCTTCGCTCGAAAAATCACGCACAGCTCCGTCGCGATCGCAATCTATCTCGGCTTCAAATGCAACGCACTACATATTATGCCTCGGTGCAGTCCCTATATACTCTCAATACAAATATGCGAGCGGCAATGCATCTCGTACGAGTAAACTGCTTCGTACTTACGTGTGTAAATGTGTGTACTTCCCGTTTAAAGCCGTTCGCGTCTAATTAGCAACTATACAGCAGCAGCAGCAGCAGAGCTGCCAGCCAAGTTTCAAGGAAAGACTCTCTAACGTATAAATTTAAGCCGGTATGTAAGAATGGTCGTTCGAGGAGAATAAATATGAATCTTGAAGATGCACGCGACGAAAAATATGCGGGGGCCGGGGTTAAAAAACGGTCCAGTCGAATGCGAAATTTTTACGTTTGTAATAATTGTATGTTTGGAACCAATGTAACCGTTCATGCGGTTTTGAATGTTTTACAAGTTTTGACCGAATGCAGAATTACCTTATACGGATACCCCGTACACAATCGGACGAAGTTGCTTGGAAGATCGATTGAAGTTAAATAGTTTGCAATGCCATCTTCGGGTTGCATTCATTTTTATAAAAGTGCGATCGACCAGCAGCAGCTAAATTGCAGGCAGTCATATTCTGCGAAAGAAAATGATAAATATAAAACGTTGTGAGGAAAACGAAGGGAGAGAGCGAGTGACGGAATCATAAGCTGTTGAAGAAAACGGTTTGAATATACATATTTGCCGCCGCCTCGAAACGATCGTCGCGAGAGGGCGTGCTGCCGCGCCAACGTTCAGTTATTTGACTTGAAAAAGGACAAGGGCCTATTAGAAGAAGTCGCAAGGTGCAGGTCAAAACACGATTCGCCGCCGCACTTGCAGCAGGTTCGGATTTAGTGTAAAGACAAAAGATTTTTTTAGAGAGCGAAGCAAGGGGAAATTGATTACCACTGTTCCAACGTGATACCGTCGTCTAAAGGAATCTCGAGTTAAGGCAAAGGAAAGAAGATTGTTAAGGTAATTTCATTTTCTTTATACAAAGGACGTTGTGTTTTTGATTGATTTGATGACAATCGTGTATGGTGAAATTTATTTGAGTCTGTAGACAAATTTCCTCATTGCTAACAGTAAATAATCATTGATTAATAATAACTTTAACGACTCAATGCCAAATTAGTTTATGCTTTTTTCCTTTGCAGTTGTCTACTTTATATCGTTGTATTCAGCTACGATGAAGAGTAGGATCATTGCCCACTCTGTGGATTACCTAAAAAAGAATCCAAATGCTAGCTTCAAGCAGTTTTCTCTCGTATGTCCAATGGTTAATGAAGTAGATAAACAAAATGTATACGATTACATCCAAATAATAATGAAAACACCAAGGGAACTATGCGATAGTGAATCTGAGACTTTTAAAAACATGATGAAAGCTTTACAGAAACTTGATATTAATACATCATCAATTAAGAATTTAATCATAAATTCTGTAATAAATGGATTTGTCTTCACTGACATTTTTAAGATTATTGAAGTGCTCAACTTGAAATGGACTATAAAAGATAAGAATTTCATGAGAAAGTTGATGAATTATATGGAAATAATAAAGAGACGGAGGAGACTTGGACTTTTGAATAGAAGAATGAAAAACTATATGATGTTTGAATTTCGCAAGAAGCATTTGAAACAGTCAAGGCAAATATAATGTCAAGGATTCTCAAATCAGTCTTTAAAGTTGCATTGGAAAGCATAATGATGTAACTTGTGTCATTTGTTTTTTTATTCATACATTATTGTGGATTTTATTAACTTTGGTAGATACGATAACGTATCCTGATGGTAATATCTATTCTAAGTGAAATAAACAATAACAGCATTCTTGTTCTCTATCAGCAACTGCTTTAAAATCACAATGTTCTAATAAATAATACCAAAATGTAGTTTCTGCTTTTCTTTTACATTGTTTGTTATTCAAAATGTTCATATCCCTCAAATTCATTTATAGTCATTAACATGATTTCATACGATATCTAAGCTGAGAGATACGACAGCTCGAAAGTCTTTCAAAGTCTCGCGCCTCTCGTCGCACGGATTCTGGTGTTTGTGCGCGTTTGTGCTCCATGCTGCGTGTGTGCATTGTGTATAATATGTACGATGTGCGGTTACTACGCGGCTGCACCCGTCGTCGTCGTCGTCGTCGTGTCGCGTCGCCGCCGCGCAGTCGTCGTCCCTCCCCTCCGGCTCTGCGTACTACATATAGCCTACTGCTCGCGCCGCTCGCATTACAGAGAGAGTGAGCGAGAGAGAGAACTGCACTTTTGGCATTATAAAAATAAAAATTCTGCAGTCCGAGTCGGTATCTCGTCCTGGCTGCATCGGCGTGCGACACGACGACGACAGCGACGACGACGACGACGACGACGACGACGAACGTCACCGACTTTTCGGCTCGTACACACATACACACACATGTGTATACATGTACTTATCATATAAGACATATACGATAGAGAGAACAGCAGCAGCCAATCTGCAACAACATAATAGCGCGTCACTCGCACATATTTCAAGTTACTTATATATATAAAAAGTCGTGTGCTGCTGGCTAATCACGAAAAGTGTGCGAGCTGAGACTCGTGTTTTGTGGGTGCGTGCGTGTCCGTGCCGTTCGCGTGCCATAATATATATATCATCATCATCATCATCATCGCCGTCGTACATACACCAACACGGTGCAGAGAGACAGTCGGTATATTTATATACCAACGCTATATGTGTGTATGTATAAAAAAATCCAAAGTCAAGATCTCTTGCGGGAAACGCCGCGGTTATATGTGCTGTTTGTCTCTCTCTCTCTCTCTCTCTCATCATTCTGTGTTGATCGCTCGATACATCGAGTCGTGTGTATATGGTACACACATAAGTTTAAGTTTAGTGGTATAGTGGCTTTACACGCGACGACACACCACTTATACTACTACTACTACCACCACACCTTTTCCTCGATGCTGCTGCAGTCAAGGAGGCTGGAAGCTCATGCCCCGCGTATAGCGCCTGCACCGACGACGACAAGGCCCACGAGTATTAATTAATAAATAAAAAATAAAAGTGTGTCCGTGTGCTGCTGCTGGTGCGGCTTTTCAAAGTTCCGGTGTGCCGCAAAGACGCTCACATATATATACGTATTATATATTCCTTGTGTACGTGTGACACAGTGTTTTGGTGTGTGCGCGCGTGTAAACGTGTGATCGTGTGTTAGTTTTGTGATTTTTGAGTGTTGTACATATATAGAGCCAATATATATAGTCCGCTGTTGCTGCTGCTGTTGCGATACACGCGAGTGGCAGTGTCCGTCTGCAGCACGTCGCGAAGAATATATACATACGAGAGGTGGAGTTTTATATAAGAAATATAGTTGAGTCCCCGAGGTGCTGTGAAAAAGTTTCTTTTTTGGCGTGTAATTGTTACTTTGGTGTATACAGACGAACAGACAGCAGCCGAAGAAGAGCAGACCGTCGTATAAGGTCCTCTCGTCGAACAATTTCGAAGGAATTTCGAAGACTCCGGTAAGTTTTTTTTTTGCGAGTCTTTCTATACATATCTATCGATCGATCGATTAAAAACGAGAAAGAACGCGAAGAATGTATTGCTCATCGACGCGATTCTTTCATCATCGTGATCATTCCTAATTAAAAAATCTATACGCGTGAATTTCTTCGCTCGATGTCTCTGTATATGCATGTCTACGACATATAGTTTTGCTGCATATACGCGAGCCGCGCGTGAAAAATCAGATTAGCAAAAGGTTAGGAAAACGGACGACGCGTGTCTCGGAGACTCGCGTCGACAGCCGCGCGCCTACATGTAAGTATAATGCGGCGGCGGCGGCAGCGGCAGTGGCGGCCGACTCCTTATTTTTGCTCTCACTCACTCACTCACGTCCGTTTTCTTATATGTATACATGTAACATTATTATGCACACGCCCGCTCCTCGTGAAATTAGCCAGTTTACGCTCGAGGACACGACGACGACGGCGATTCGTCCGCATTTGTACTCATTACGTATTCGTAAAACGTGCGTGACCTTTTCCTCTTTTTAACTCCGTGCAATCTTAATTGATTTTATTATAAACGTCGTCAACGACAACGAGGATGAGGACGATAATTCCGTATTCCATATCGGCATGCGTAACGTAACGCGAACACCTTACGCATACTCATATATGGACGGTATATTTGTACACAGCCACAGGACGCGTGTTTATATGTGTGTGTGTGTGTGTGTGTGTGTGTGTGTGTGTGTGTGTGCCTCGTATATATATAGTACATGACGTTGAAATTTGAGTTGCGGAGCAACGCCTCGCCGTGAGTGAGTAGTCTATATAGGTATATATAATATAGTAGTGACTCCGCTGCATGCGGCCGCGGAGTGAAGAGAGGCGTGTATTCAGGCTCGGCACAAGGGCTAACGGTAAAATGTAGAATACCTTAGAGGTTCGCGGCGGCGGTGGCTACGGTGGCTCATAAGGAAGAGACGCGATTGTTATTACAATACTCGTGTATAATAATGTTGAAAACCCCGAAGGAATGCGTTACGATACTCCGAGAGAGAGAGAGAGCATCGAGCTACCGTACAGAACATAATTAATTCCTTTTTTTTATCGTATACGAAACTCGAGAAAAAAATTTCCACGAGTATAAAGAATTTTGTATTATCTACACGCCCACGCGTATTATTGGACGTGTCGTCGTCGTTGTTGTTGCAGGTGATGTAGATAGATAGGCGAAGCGGTGTTATGGTGTCGATACTGTATACGTTAATTACGATATATCGATCGAAGCGCTCTTACGTACGAATAAAGCCGTCTTTTCTGTGTCGCGAGAGATCGTCACGAGAGTCTTAAAAATCGATTTATCTTTTTCTCCTCCTTCTCCTCCTCCCACCTTTTGTTGCTTTTAAAATAAAAATACGTTGAAAGCAGTTACGATTAATAAATAAATAACGCAACAATGGAATTGCAATCGCGATCGATGATAATATTTTATATTTCATACAAAGAGAGAAGAAAAAAAATACGCCAAGGCCGAACGACGATATTATTATATATATAATGTAAAAATCGAACGATTTGTCGCTGCGCGGAATGCGTTGCTCGTCATTTTTCTTCCTCCGCGTTGCATTGTTATTTTTATTTATTTATTTTTTTTTTATTATAAATGTCTATCGATACACGCGTCGCTCCGAGCGCAGCTGTTACTTATGTACATAAGCGTCCACATTGATGTTGTTGTTTCGATTCATCGATTCATGAACGTAAACACACGCACACATGCCTGCCTTTATTTACTTCAAGCATTACATATTATTATAATATGTACTATACCCAAGCTGTGCATGTTTGGTTCTTTCATATTACGTTAGATATATTAATCTATATGCAGGCTTAGATAAGCAGGAAGCTGCTGCTACATGTTATACCATAAGCGACTATTTATAGTCTCGACGTCATCTTACGATTCTATGAAAGTGCATCGCGGAGCTGCTGCACTATTACTTAAATACATCTATAGTTTGATGCGCCTCGGCGGCGGCATGAGACACGCGTGCCGTTGCTGATGCTGCACTGTACTCTCAATGGCTTTGTGGTGTAACAACGCACACACACACTCTAAGGTTAATCAATGCCTTTGATACGATGTGTGCATGCATGTGCTGCAAAACCATATCATCTTGAATTAGGAGCTCGATTCATCTCTTCTCTCTCGACCAATCGACTTCCGCCAATATAGTATATACGTCTATTACGGTCACAGTTCTATAATAGGCCGCATACGTATACAAGTATAAACACGACGACCAGTGCACACACACAGCACGACGAGATTACATTTGATGTATTATTATATTATGGGTATCGACTTTCACTCGATATTAATGCTCGAGAGAGTCTTATTAATTGAATATGTATCATTATTACAAACATCGCGTCCCGTGTTTGCCGATACTTGTACGTCAGTTGTAGACACGCGACGAAGAGGATTATTTGTAAAAATTAATCGAGAGAAAACAAAACGGAGAGATTAATCGACGCGAGGGGAGGAAGGGAGAAGCGATCCTCTTTTCTTCTCTCTATACGTTTGTACAGAGCTTTGCGCGGGTCACAACGCCCACGCGCGCGCAACGACTGCCTTTTCTATATAGACGTGATTCTCTGCGTCGCACACGCACATTGCGGCGACGACGACGTGTGTCCGTTGTATTTAAAAGGGAGAGAAAGTGTCGCGAGCCAAAAACACTCACACATGGAACGACGAAAATCACAGTGTGTGTGTGTGTGTGTGCATATTAAAAGCGTGTCGGGCTCGTGGTACGGTGTGTGGCGTGTATAAGGGTATACATGCTCTGGATGTGAGGCTGGGTTGTGTTTGTGTGTGTGTGTGTGTGTGTGTGTGTATAAACGGTATGTGCGCGCGTCTGCGACATTGACCAAATAGCATTGAACGTAATATAACGGCTCGAGCTGCTGCTGCTGCTGCTGCTGTTTTGTATGAAATTATAGAAAACCTTGACTCGCTCTGCTATTACACACACAAACACAAACGTACACGTATAGACTTTTACGTCGTGTTTTTTTGAGCGGATAATATGTAATAATGAAAAAGAGAGAGAGAGAGAGAGAGGAAAAAATTAATAAATAACCGGCGCGCTGTTGGCAGCGACAGCGGCGGTGGCGGTTGTGTTATGCAAAAGCTCGACTTGGCGGAATTAATTAAAAAAAAAAAGAACTGCAGTCTGCTGCTCTCTCGGCACGCAGAAGCAGCAGCGGCAGAGGCTATTCTCATCCGCGCGATGTTTCTTGAAAAAACGCGGCCGGCCTGCTGCAGCGCCGAACCGATTTCGTTATTCCGCGCGTTGTTTTATGGTCAAATGCGTCGGTGGCTATATACATACGTGCGTTTGTTTTTAGGATAAAAGGTTTGCAGAACGTATACGCGTGCCGCGGAGTGAAAAGAAGTTAAAAATAAAAATAAAAAAGAGCAAAGAAATACGCGTAAACGGACACGAATTTATTCCCGGCTGTTTTCCCCGCGAATCGTATAAGAGCGTAGATATAGTTTCGCAAGCTCCTCTTCCTTCGCCGCGTCTTCGAATTATTGATGTTTAAAATATTGCGCGTTAATTATTACACCTCCGTAATATATTACATGATCGAGAAGCGCGTGTCGCGTTCCGAATCCCCGATACGACGAAAAAACGGTCTCGCGCAGGTCAAATTCAAAACATTCTCTACGTCATACTCCGATGAAAATTTACAATGAAAATTTACAATAAAGTTAATGATCTTGAATGTAAATATTTAGCTATTCGTCCAAAAAAATTTTGTGAAAATCATAGACGACATGATGTTATAAGGTGCGTATACAATTTTATCGAGACGGCCGGGCAAGAAGAGTCATAAGTAAAGTTGAGTTTGCTATGATTCTCACCAATAATATTATTAATTATTGTAATAAAAACTTACCGTGGATTGATAGTTTGAAAAATGAAAATTTTAGTTATGCTGAATAGTTGTTGCAATAGATTTGATTTCATTACTATCAAAGGTGGATTGAGATTAAAAATTTCAACAATTTGAAAACGAAAGAATTTCAGAGTTAGACTCAAATTAAAAGGATCAGACTGTCATACATGCCCCTATTTATACTTTTGAAAAAAGCATTACCACGGTTTTTGATTACTCAATCGCAAACATTTCAGTGGGCTTACACGGAAAAACTTTTGACCATGTCGAATGCGTAGAGATACATTCGCGCTCTGAGTCGAGCACAATTCATGCTCAGTCTCAAGCGCGAAACACCCTTGGGTTCTGATGAGTGTGAACTAATATTGAAACTTGGATTAAACTTAAGGTAAACTTGCCATATTTCGAACATTTATAAAAGTCGTTCTTTTTCATTTACTGCGACTATGGAAATTTTGAAAATTGTTTATAAAAGTACCTTTTGATAGGAATAAAATTAACTTTTAAATGATTACATACGCTTAACCAAAAAAGCTGGTTATACCCAGCTTAAAATTCGAATTTTCAGACATGTTTCTTGAACCAAATTTATTATAACGCATCCGAATATCAGTTAATTCACGAATGATCACGAGACAATTCAATAAGAAATAGTTAGTAGAAGTTTCAGAAAACTAGTTTGAAAATTTGAATTTTGGGCTGAGTTTCACATCCTTTTATGAGCAGACGCAAGTATGTGTAACCCGTGTTTTGAATTCTCATTGATTTTTTTGTAAAAAAATCTACGTTTTTGCATGCATGTAAATCATTAATTTGTAATTTAAATGTTTGCGTTGTGAGAGTAAGCGTAACGAAAAATGCTGTATTTTTTATATTTTTTTTTCATTTTATGAATTATAAAATTATCTTTAAGAAAAAAAGAAAAAATTTAAGCAAAAGAAGGATTTACCCTTCATTAACTAAATTTTTTGATCAGCGCCCCGGAATGGTTTAGTCGAGCTTCGAACCCGGCTTAACCACTCCGCTATGGCAGAGAGCGTATGCTTTGGACCACTCTGCCATCAGATGCACGTTTATTTCAGCTAGTTTTTGAAGTTTTATACGACTACTTTCTCTTTCTGTGATTATACTTCACTTGACTAGCTTCCCAGTCGCCTCCCAAGCCCGTCGCGCCATCTACTGTCCACTGTCAGTACCATCAAAGCTACGATTCGACCATTTATCTCAGGAGTCACGTCGCCTTACGAGCTCCATATAAATGTGGTAACTGTCATGCGGATGCGCCGAATTCAGATACGACTGAATTTGGCTCAGCTCGGCCCCGCGACCGCAAATGCGCTAATGTTTTTATTTCTGCTTGTTATTCGAGTCTTTTCAGAGGCTCGCGACGACCAGCAATTGCACTCCTTCTTTTTTTGTAGTTAGTTCTTAGCCATCCTTAGCGACGAGCCATCAGTTCGTCCTACTTTTCCACCAACTCATCCTATATTTAATTTTCAAATCTGATTACCGAGCCTTCTGCACTCTTGAGAAAAATTCAATTCGGTTTTTAGTATTTTAACGATTTTTTCATAACATCCTAATAACCCAATAGGCCCCACCATGAATCATCACCAAATTATGGGGAAAAATAGTTTTTGAGTTGCATCCTCGAAGGCCCTCAGCCAAATTTGATGGGTACTATCTTTTTATGAGCAGACGCAAATATGAGTAACCCGTGTTTGGAATTTTCATTTATTTATTTTAAAAACACTTTGTAAAATAAAAGTGACACTTATTAAATAGTAATTTACTCGACTATACCATTTAATTCTTTTAAAAAAAGACCGAGTACTGAATTGTGGCTAGCTCGATGAGGCTCGAGCGCGGTTCGCGCTCAGTCTCGAGCCTGAATCGCGATCAGTTCTGGTGACGATACGAACTCAGCAGAACTCGTGTGTGATTCGTTTTCCGAATTCGAGCTTGAAACATGTTCAAAAGTTTCTCTGTGTACAGTTCAAAAAATGAAAATGTTAGTTTTATATTATATACATCGGTGAACTATTAGAGAGCTGAAAGTGAAAGTGATGAAAGTGCCATGTGCTCATGCTTTCTCGTGTTAATTCTCATAAGGAAAAAATTTAGTTCGAACAGCCGACGCCTGCCGTTTTTGGCGCATGAGATTACGTGCAAATGGTGACTGCAGGCAGCGCCGCTCTAAGCTCCACCCCAACGCTCAGAGCGGAATCTATCTGTTATTCTCGAACTACAACTTGGCTCTCTCTCTGAATGATTCGGCCACGTGTATACGTTCGAACGCAGCGAGTGACTTTTGTGAAAAAAAAAAAAAAATACATTTTGTTATTTCGCAAGCGACTAATAATCGTGTGTGAGTGCGAACAATGGCCAAGTACGTTGATTTAGAAATAATGAAGAGCTTGCGAGAGAAGGTCAATTGGGAGAACAAAATGAAGCGACTTGATTTTCTCCGGCAACTTCACCCTTTGATCGAAAACTGGAAGGGCCAACTTCCCAACCTTTGGAAGGTATTTCGACCCGAAGAAATAAAGCGTCTCATCTCGGATTCGGCAAAAGGCATTCTCTGCGACAGAGTCGACGATCGCGTCGAGGGATTTCTACGATTCATCGAGTTCGTGATCCGAGCCGGCTATGATAAAGGTGGCCTCAAATTCAACGAAGTCATGTTGCTGCATCATTTAGCCGATTTATATTACAATAATGGTGGCCTGGATTTGAATAACCCCTGGGTTTCTCGTTGCCTTTTCGACATATATGTCAAATTCGATGCGAATTACTTCGACGAAGAGACCCGTCCGGAGCATTTCCACTTGGCCTGCAAATTCGCCAGTTACGACGAGGTGAAAAGATTCCTCGAGCTCGGCCAGGATCCCAATTGCCTCCAGAGAGACACGGGCGACTCGCCGCTACACTTGTTGGCTTCGTCGACCCGCGACAACGGTGCTCGAACGATGGAACTGCTGCTGAGAAACGGCGCCAATCCGAATGCAGCCAATCTGAGGGGATCGACGACTCTTCACAAGTTGTGCGGGCACGATAGACCCGGAATTGTCGACACGATCGAGAGGTTCTTGGTGGTCTGCGACGACGTCCAGCAGACGGCTCGGTTGGATGCCCGGGACAAAGAGGGTCGGACGCCGCTGCACTTGGCTCTGGATTACGGATGTAAGGAGGTGGTCGCATTGCTGCTGAGGCGCGGCGCCGATCCGAACGTCGCCAACGAAATCGGTCGTACTCCACTGCACCTCGTTGCCCTGCTAAGCCACTTATATGGGGATGACACAACGAAGATGGTCTTCGAGATCAGCGCCGAGATGCAGCGGCCGGTGAGTATCAACGCCCAGGACAGGTTTGGTGACACGCCGTTACACTTGGCCATGCCTTGTTGCGACAAGAAGGTGTTGAAAACCCTACTGAGACGCGGTGCAGATCCGAGTTTAGCTAACAAGTACGGAAGGACGCCCCTTCACCTTATCTGCGAAAGAGTCCAAGACGATGAATTCGCCCAGATCTTGTTTGAGATCTGTGATGAAAGGCAGCTGACGGTGCGGGTCGACGCAAGAAACAACGACGGAAGAACACCGTTGCAGTTGGCCGTGGCGAATCTATTGCCAAACGCCGTCGATATGCTCTTGAATCATGGTGCAGATATGTCCAACTGCATTTTCCCAACTTCAATCGATACGAAACTCCGAAATGATTCATCGTTGATCTGCAAAATGAGAGTAGCGTCCGGTGCTTTGGCCGTCGCCGAACATCTCGAGGCAAGAGGATATCGCTTCAGCCGAAGCG